>PVJS01011250.1:17952-33426 GCA_004027185.1 Glis glis | reverse complement strand
ACTTAGTGAGGCCCTCCGCAACTTAGTGAGACTGTTTCAAAATAAAGAATAAAATAGGGCTGGGGGTATAGCTTGGAGGTAGAATGCCCCTGGGTTCAATCCCCAGTACCGCGCAAAAAAAAAGAAGACATGTTCTTTATATATACATATGCACATAAAATATACATAAATATATAACACACATAATATGAATATAAACATATAAATCTGAATACATTACCATATTAGAAAAATAAGGGACATAAAATAGTGGATGTATATTTATAGATGTTGTCTACTTTTCCCCCTGAAATCTTAAGGACAAGTTTTTATTATTTTGTGAAATCTGATAACATTCTTCTTACCTACCATTCCTAGCCCACTTTTTTTCTTCAGAGGTTCATCCACCAAAATCCTTGGCTGGTCAAGGTGAGAGAGAAGCTGAATGGTTATTCTGGTTTTCAGAGGGCTATTTTCTTCAGAAAAATTTTGGTCACTATATTGTATCAGAAACAGTTAGGGGATGGGACATAAAATATAAAGTTAATGAGCATTATTATTTCCACAGACCTGTTGGGCAATCCTTTTCATACAATAAAATGCATTCATTTCAAACATAGCTTTATGAGTTTGGGCAAAGTGTATAAAGTGGTAAAACCTCCACCACATCAAGATATGACCATCTTTATCACCCCAGAAATCTCCCATGTCACTCTGAAGTTGATTTCTTTCCTATACCAATCCCAGGCACCCACTGATTTGCATTCTGTCCCTATAGTTCTGATTCTAGGAGTTTACATAACCGGCATTGCATAATATGTAATCTTTGGCTTTCGTCTTTCTACTTAGCATGTTCTAAAACTTCATATTTTTCTATATTTTCACTTTGTACTTTTTTAAAATTTCTGAATGATGTTTATTTTTAAAAATACACACAATTTGTTTTGCTTTTTGGACATATGAATTGGTTCCAGTTTAGGGTTCTTATGAATATAGTTCCAGTGAAAATTTGTTTACAAAGCTTTGCAAGAACATGTTTCCATATCTTATGGATGAATTGCTGGGCCATATGGTGAATGCAAATTTCCTAGTCTCATTTCTAGCCCTGAGAACATTTGGAGAAAGCACTCAGTCAAGGATGAGCATATTCCCAAATCACACTAGAAGCTGGATTTCTCTCTCTCTCTCTCTTTTTTTAAGATAGACCTCCCTTTATTTTCTACCTGCTGTTTGTTCATTTACTTATTTATTTATTTTTGTGGTACTGGGGATTGAACCCAGGGGCATTCTTCCTCTGAGCTGCACTCCCAAACCTATTTTATTTTTTATTTCGAAACAGGGTCTCACTATGTTGCGGAGGGCCTCACTAAATTGCTGAGGCTGGGCTCAAACCTGTGATCTTCTTGTCTCAGCCTCCCAAGTATTGAAATTATAAGCATGTACGACCACAACCAGCTTCTACCTGCTTTTTAACAGACTGTACGTGGTCTGCTATGCTCCCATGCAGTTTCAAATAGCTAGGAGATTGCATAGGCTTCATATACAGATTTTTAGATCTCAGACTTTCTGTGGCTATTTTGCTTACAAGATTACCCTCTTAATATTTAGCAGATCTACTGTCTAGTACTCTATCATCTGCAGGTTTGTGCTGCTGAAATTGTAGTTTTCTACCTCTTGGTTTGAGGAGATGGAGTGGTTTGTGAAGCATTGGAGAAAAGAAAACCACAAACTCACCATTCTTAATACAACTCCTTAAAAGTTAGCTATTCTCAGGTGTTTCATGACTTTCATAATGACCAGTAACTTCAAAGAGTTATTTTTAATAATTTTATCCAGATTTAAAAGTGTTATCTATAGAAAGGATTATGGGTCAGACAGACCTTATTATTTTCTTTTATTTATAATTTGTTACAAAAAATAGAAATGTTAAGTAGGAGTTATTTTACAGTGGTAGAATTTCAGATAATTTTTCTTTTTATATGTTTTCTTGTATTTCTTGATTTTTCTGCATGAGTATATACCATCTTTATAATCAGAAAAAGGCTGGGCATAGTGGTGTACGGTTGTAATCCCAGTACTTGGGAGGTTGAGACAGGAGGATCACAGGTTTGCGGACAGCCTCAGCAATTTGTGAGGCCCTCCACAATGTAGTGAGACCCTGTTTCAAAATGAAGAACAAAATAGGGCTGGGGGTATAGCTTGAAGGTAGAATGCCCCTGGGTTCCATATCCAGTACCACACACAAAAAAAAAGGTAATCAGAAAAAGAACATTCCACTTATTATTTTCATTTTGCAATAGTTCGCAAGAAGAAGAACACTGCAATTTGGAGTTGAGATGTAATTTAGAGATTGTTAAAAGCACTGTAACAAACAGAAGAGAATTATTTTGTAATTAGTACACTTTTATGTCTCATGCAAAACCACCCATTAAGGTGGTACTTGAAAAGATTGGTTGGGTTATTACTCTTAAGTAGTTTACCATTTTGCCTTATTTTTATGATTAATTTGTATTAGTATAATGTACTTTTAATGATACAAGCCGGGTGTGGTGGCGCATGCTTGTAATCCCAGTACTTGGGAGGCTGAGACCGGAGGATCCAGGTTCATGGCCAGCCTCAGCTACTTAGGCCCTCCACAACCTTAGTGAGACCCTGTTTCAAAAATAAAGAATAAAAAAAATAGGGCTGAGGGTGAAGCCCGGAGGTAGAATGCCCCTGGGTTCAATCCCCGGTACCGCCAAAAAAAAAATAATAATAATACAAACTAATATAGGTTCATGTTATCCCATTCATTTCAGTCATTATTAATATAATTTAGCTGTTTATTTGAAGGTCACAGTATTCTTTCTTTTAGGAGTGTCTCCTGACCTGAGAAAAGATGTAAGGGCATAATATAGCTGTTACACATTGAAAATTGACCAAGTCCCAGCCACTGTTCCAAATGCTTTATATGAGTATAAACTGTTTAAACTCCCTAGCATCCTTATCAACTGAATTCCAGCATGATTCCCTTTTTAAAGATTAAGAAACTGAGGTTTAGAAAGATTAAGTACTTCTCTATGGTAATGGAATTAGTGAAAGAGCAGAGATGGAATTCCCTGGCTCTCACCCAGGCTGTACACCCACCCTCTCTATCCCCATTACACTATGGTGAAGGAGGGTGGGGAATGGGCTCGTGGGACCCTCTCTCAAAATTAAATGGTAGAAAATATTGCTAAAAAGAAGCTAAACATCTCCTTCAGAGATACAAGAAGGCCAATTGAGCTAACACTTTCCCAGGGTGCTTTAGATGTGTTCCATATTAAAGGCAAGATGTCTGAAATTTCTTCCAGATCTATAATTCAGTATCTTGGTTCTCAGCTGTTTTGGCCTAAGGAAAAATTTAGAAGTAAATAACTTTACACACTCTGCCCCCAGAATCTGCCTATTTTCTCAGCCTTGGCCCTCAATTCTCCCTTCATTTATATTTCTGAAAGTCAGGATGTTAATTCTTAAGGTTTTTTTTTCTTCTTTTTTCTTCCTGAAGAGAATACTGAAGTAACATGCAGAAGCTTCTCCTTTCTATCTATGAGCCATTCTCCGTGTTTTTAACATTACACTCTTGTGCCAAACTACCTTTCCCTGTCTCCCTCTAGTTAAGTGCAGCATGATGACTGACTTCTGGCCAAAACAATGGAAATAGAAGTGAATACGCAATTGAAATCAAAAGACAGATGACAGGAAGCTCCTAGCTGGAACCAGAGAGGATCCTTTGGTGACTTCAAATGGACCTGATTGGAAGCAAAGTGACTAAAAGAAAGCATTGCTAATCACAAACAGGGCCTGCAAACATCTGTGCTATTGAACTCCTAGAACCTCTGTTTCGTTTCCCGAAGTCTATACCAGCAGGATAAGACCACAGGGATGTATTCTTCAGCTCCATTTTAATTTATGGCCACAGAGGGAAAATGACAAGAAGGCGAAGATGGGAGTACAGAGGACACTGGACAAGGGAATTATTTCCTGAACCATGGCAAGCAGCTGGGCTAGCCGATAAATGTCCATAGCTGGAAGTCTTCAAAAGTCACAATCAAGCAGGGCGTGGTGGCGCACACTTGTAATCCCAGTACTTTGGGAGGCAGAGACCGGAGGATCCGGGTTGGCGGCCAGCTTCAGCTCTCTCTCTGTCTCTGTCTCTCTCTCTCTACTTAGTGAGGCCCTCCGCAACTTCGTGAGACCCGGTTTCAAAATAAAAGTATAAAAAATAGGGCCGGGGGTGTAGCGCGGAGGTAGAACGCCCCTGTGTTCAATCCCCGGTACCGCAAAAAAAAAAAAACAAAGTCACAATCAGCAAGATTTGATGACTTGTGCATTTCTCCTTCTTCCCTTTTCCGAATTTGAGTTGGGGTTGTAATTATATTTTTCCTATGGCACCATTACATTTGAAACAGAAATGTAGAGTACATATCTTTTGGTTTATAAGTCCCAGAACCACAGATAACTGCCTGTACTGGAGAGTACTGTGCTCCATTCAAACACATGGACTTCTTGTTGACCTTATCTCTAGATTATCTCCCTTAAGAAAGGAATGAGAATATTTTATGTTTACAATAATGACATGTGGTCAGAGAAAGTGACTGATAATTGTCCTCAGTGTTCAGTCTACTTTCTGTGTGTGTGTGTGGGGGGGGGTACTGGGGATTGAACCAAGGGGAGTTCTACCTCCAAGCTACACCCCCAGCCCTATTTTATTTTTTATTTGGGAACAGGATCTCACTAAGTTGCCCAGAACCTCACTATATTGTTGAGGCTGTCCTTGAATCTGTAATCCTCCTGTCTCAGCCTCCTAAGTACTGGGATTACAGGTGTGGGCCACCACACCCAGCTTCTTCTAGTAATAGGACTTTTCCTATCAACATGAAGGCTCAGGTCAATACTATATTTCCCAACCATCCATGAAAGTGGGCAGGAGCATGTGATGAAGATGTGGTCAATGGAATGTGAGTAGACAGGATACATGCCACTTCTGGTCACAGCTGTCTGCTATACAAGATGAAGTCAAGTGAATTTCAAACAAGTAAAGACTTATTATAAGTCAAGCTCTCTTATAGCAACATGGCCTATAACCCTAAACATTACTATCTTCTGCCTATAGTTTACTGTTTTAACTGCCCACATGACCTGTGGGAAAACCAATAACTTTATTGAGCCTGAGTTACTTCATCTCCTAAAAGAAATATCATTTCTTTCTACTTGCCTGATTTTGTGTGTGGTTCCTATATGACAAATATATTCTAAGAACTCTGAAAGCATTTTGCCATATACAAATTCAACATCATTTTCAGTGAACTACAGCTCAAACACTTTAATATATGACACAGAAACACAATTAGGACACCAGATTGCTTCTCATATTAAGCTGTTCTTTTCCCAAGAACCAATCATACACTTTTTGGTGCCATTTCTTATGAGTTATACAGATGTAAAAATTTTATAGACCAAGATGTTTATAAAATTGTTACTCATTTGTGTGTGTGTGGTACCGGGGTCTGAACCCAGGGACTTTCTGCCTCTGCCTCTGAACTATACCCCCAGCCCTCATTTTTTAAAAACTTATTTTGAAACAGGGTCTCCCTAGGTTGCTGAAAGTCACGTTGCTGAGTCTGTACTTGAACCTGTGAATCTCCTCTCAGCCTTCCAAGTACTAGGATTACAGGTGTGTGCCACCACACCTGACCAATCATTTATCTTTAATGGAACAATTATAACCTTTAATAATAAAAGAATAATTAGGCAAGCAATAATGTGCCATCTTCATAGAATATTATACAAACAGGTGCTTCTGGCTAGATTCCTTTCCCCTTTATCATAGGATGCTGACCTGCTTGGACTTTATCAGTAGGTTCCCTCTCTTTGGTCATGGCAAGGAGAAACACTGGCAGGAGGTGACAATGAAGTAGGAAATCAAGACGAGTGTATTTGTTCTCCAAATTCCCTCTCTGCTGGGTCAAAGAAAGCTGTTTGGGATCTTCAGCCCTAAGTGAGGATTTCTGTCCCCTGAGCTCTGCACAGGCACTTTCTATCTCTGGGTTGAGTAGCCATTCTTACCCCTTACCCTGCCAGTCCTTAGGATGGGAGCCACACCCTGTTACTGATGAGGTAGAATAGAAAAGATAAAAATATTAGGCAGAAAGGAGACATTGGGAAAATAGAGATTTAAAATTGTGAAAGTTCATAATCTAACTCCACCCTATAGGGTGTGTTCGGTTGGGCTGAAGCCTTGATGAGTCCACACCCTTAATCACAATGGCTCCTCTCCACACCTGAGATGCTTAATGTAAATAGGGTGGGTGAGGAGGACAAAGGTCAGACCCCACTGCCTGTTGCCAGGGAAACTGAGGACTAAGAGGAAGTCCTGCCCTCCACTGTGCCACCCTACCTACCCCTCCTATAAAAGAACTGCGAAAGCTCGAGGATGCTCTCTTGCTCTCAGGCTCACCTGGATGGATGGATGCACGCAGGGAGACTCGCTCACCCTTTCTTAGCTGACCCCCAATCTGTATCCCCACCTTTCTTAGATAACCCCCAACCTGTATCCCCACCTTTCTTAAGTTAATTAAACCCTTTGCCTTTTTCTGATGGCACATGTTGAAATTCTTATTCATCATGGAAGCCAAGGACCCCTCAGAATTAGCTATTTCCCCAGGACATTACCAGACCTGGGATCCTGTATTAACTCTGTGATTTCCTTATTTCCAGTCGACACCTTTATAAATTGTCCTTTTATTCAAGTGCCCTATTTTTTCCAATTTATTATTTTTTAAAATTAACAGACAAATTCATATGTAGTTATCATGTACAATATGATGTTTTGGAGTAAAATACGCATTGTGGAAAGGTTAAATCTAGATAATTAACCAATTGATTTCCTCAGATGATTATTATCCTGTGATGAGAGCACTGATCCACTCTCTTAGCATTGTTCAAGAATATAATACATTAATATGTCATCTTTAGCTATAGTCACCATGCTAAAATAAACCTCTTGAACTTATTCCTAATTTCTAACTGTAATTTATTTATTTATTTATTTATTTATTTATTTATTTATTATTTATTCATTTATTACAGTGTGTGTGTGTGTGTGTGTGTGGTTCTGGGGATTTAACCCGGGGCATTCTATCTCCCAGCTACACCCCCCAGCCCTTTTTAGCTTGAAATAGGGTCTCACTAAGTTGCTCAGGGTCTCATTAAGTTGCTGAGGCTGTTTTTGGACCTGTGATTCTCCTGTCTCAGCCTTCCAAGTACTGGGATTACAGACATACAACACCGCCCCTGGCTTTCTAACTGATTTTTAAATTATCAAATTTGATACTGTCATAAACAATGTGTATATATGAGATTATACTAACATCATTCTCAGTGCTACATGTGGGGGGGAGACGGGGGCGGGAGGGACACCAAGAGCTGTGTGCATGTATGTTAACACCAAACTGATACTCATTGTGATGTGAGACTACAATGCACCAATAAAAACATAAAAAAAATTATCTAATTTGAGTGTGCTATCTTTTTTTCTCCTGGGACTCTGGATGGTACCCAGGTAGAAAATAAAATTTCATATACTTCCATCATTATAATATAAAACATATGAGGCTAAAGGTCAAATGGAAAGACAGAAATCAATGGAGTACTCTGTTATGATAATTAGATTAAAGGTGAACATATTTTCCTCCTTAAGTTGATTTGCTATTAGGTTAGAGTTATCTTATTAGCTTAAAAAAATGTAAAATTGTTGCTAGGATATTTTGTTGAGTGGATTTCCTTAGCTTTTCTTTACTAACTAGATAAGAATGAATCATTAACATATTGAATTTATGTAAATCACCCTAATCATTCTTCTTTCTCTTTTCCTGCTCCCAGGCCACACAGAGAGCTCCCAGAGAAAATTTTGGAGCCAGACTGACTTGATTTTAGTCAGAGCTCTTCAATTCAAGAAAAGGAAGCAGATTCTGGCTGATTCACCAGAGAAAGGGTTTATTAAGTAGATATCGGGAGCTCACAGATCTGTTGGGAGAAGACAATAGTCCTGAACAAGGCGTAAGAGTAAGCTTCCAGGACCATGCTGGATTGCTAGACTGGCCTCACATAATGACTTTTAACACAAAATTCACAGAGCATTAGATTCTACAAATATCTGACTTAGCTACAAAATCAACTGGTGCCTAAATCTTGCTGCTCAGGCTGCCCTCCAGCTACCACTGCCTGGTAAGCCAAATGACTCTGCCACCCTTCTTGCTGCCAGGTGGACTTGGAGCTGATGCCCTTCCTCCACAGCTCCTTTCTGAACTGAACTCTCATTCCAGCTCTTATCATTGGTGGAACCTCACTATGTGACAGCATTTCAGTCATAGGGGACACTGGGAAATTGGATCCCAAATTCTTTTAGGGGAAAATAAAACATGGGTGTTTTCACAAATATAGAAGATATATTGTTAGTTTGCTAGGACTGCCAGTACTCCAGACTGGATGGCTTGAACAACAGAAATTTATTTTCTCACAGTGCTGGAGGCTGGAGTTCCAAGATCACGATTTCACTTTCTTTTATCTTAATTACCTTCATAAAGGCTCTGTCTTCAAATATGGTCACATTCAGAGGTCTTGGGGCATAGGACCTTGTCATATGAGTTTTGGGGGAAACACAATTTAGCCCCTAGTAGAAGAGTATTTGAAAAATATGTCAACTAATGCAATGTGTGATCCTGGATTAGATCTTGGGTAAAAACAAAATTGCTATTAGGACAATAAGAGAAATTTGAGAAAGATGGTATATTAGATAATTATGTTTTATCAATGTTAAATTTACTAAATTCAATCATTTTACTGCCCTTATATGAGAAAGCTTTTGGTCTTAGAAGAGGCATACTAAGCTATTTAGAAGTGCACAGCCATGAGTTGTACCACTTACTCTCAACTGGTTTAGAGAAAGAGAGAGAGAAAAACAGAGAAGATAAATGAGGTAAAATACTATATTCTTCTTCGGTTTTTCTGAAGGTTCAAAGTTTTTCAAAATACTTTCATATCAGCTATAAGATTTAGAAAATGTGTTTTTCTAACATTTTTGAAATGTACTAGGAAGTTACAAAAGTGTTTGACAAAATACCTTAGTCCACCCACCACTGCCCATCAGGGACAGATAGCATTCTTCCATGCTTAAAATCTCCAAATAAATAACTCCTGTCAAATACAATACAATTATTACTCTTACAAAATACTAGAGGAATTGAAGGTTTATTCAGTGGTACAGAAATTCCAGCTGAAGACAAGGTCCATGGGAATAGATGTTAGAATTTAAGTGAAGATGTAGGTTGTTATTGTTGAAAAAGTCAAGAAGGCGTGAGCCTAGGATATTAAGGATATTTTGTACATAGAAGTAGGATGTTCTTCACAGGATGGTAGGATAAATTAAATTAGAGGCAAAAAAAATAATATTAAGATAGTTTTAAAATACTGGATGGATGTGAGGAACTAATGGGGAGATACCAAGGATTGGTGTATTTGGGTCATATCGTGGTTCCATTCCCAGTCTTTGCGGAAACTCCATACTGGTCTCTGCAGTGGTTGTACTAATTTATAGTCCTACCAACAGTATATGAGAGCTATATTTTCCTACATGCTCAACATTTATTATTGTTTGTATTCTTGATGATTGCCATTGTAACTGGAGTTAGATGGAATCTCAGTGTAGTTTTGATCTGTATTTCCTGCAATATATATTTTTCATATATTTGTTGGCCATTTGCATTTCTTCTTTTGTGAAGTGTCTGTTCAGTTCAATTGTCTATTTTTTGATTGGGTTATTGGTGGTATCTTTCCAAAAGAATTAAAAAGTCAGAATACTATAGTGATACACACATTATCAATGTTTATGGAAGCAGAATTCACAATAACCAAATTATGGAACAAATTTAGGTGTCTGTCAACAAATGGATAAAGAAATTGTGATATATACATACAATGGAATGTTACTCAGCCATAAAAAAAGAACAAAATTATGTCATTTGCAGGAAAGTGGATAGGACTAGGGAATATTATGCCAAAATCAACCATTCTCAAAAAGTAAAGGGACATATGTTTTCTCTCACATGTGGAAGCTAGAGATAAACTAGGAAACAAAAGAGAATTCAGATAAATGAGGAGAGAGACTAGTAGAATAGTGAAAGGGGATTGGGGGAGGAAGATGGATGGGGGAGAAGGAAGATTGAAGAAGGAAACAATTCAAATAATATTATGTCCATATACGAAGGTATCAGTACCAATCTCATTAACATGAATGGGGAGGGAAGAGGGGGTGGTGGGGTGGGCTACAGAAGGAAAAACACCAAGTGATGTGTGCATCTATATTTGTATCTCTTTGAACTTCACTGTGATGTGCATAATTACAATATACCAATAATAGCGTCTAGTTTTTTTGTTTTTGTTTTTGGTGTTTTGCAAGGAAGTAATAGGGAAGTTAGTAGAATATAGAGGCATAAAAATATATAGTAAGGTATGCTGGTTCTTCCATTTATGAGAAGACATCCTGACTTTTTAACATGTTGGACATGAGAGAAGGAGGGGTCTTTATTCAGGTAGCAGTATAAGAGAGTCAATGGCCTTGAAGAAAGATCAGTTTCAATACAAGCAAAAAACAAAAAATAAAAATAAAAACAGAGAGAAAGAAAAGAAGACAAAGAAAAAAGATGGGGAGGAGACAAGCAAAGTGTCCTTTTATCATTAAACATGTTCCTACAATTGAGCAATGAGATATTCCAACATGACTTAATCTTTAAAGCTGATGTTTGAGACAGTATTATATAATGCCTAAAGTTGCTCTCTCCAAAGCAAAAAATAATTGGAATTTTCATCATTGTTAGTTTGTCTCAGAATTGTAGCATTCAAGTGTAGTTTTGTTCACTTATAAAGTTATATAATTTTCCTTTTAATGGGTTATTAAAAGTTTAATGGAAACAAAAATCAACATAAATTTTGAAAATAAAGTACATTTATTGGCAATTATTTTAATGCCAGCAAAGAAGAGTCCATAGAAGAGGATTTTAAGGAAAAGCTAGTATTACCTTAGAGGAATTTGCACTCTTTGGTCTCCACACATGTACAATTATCAGAGAGTTCTGTGATTCCAAGTGTTTATTCATATCTGTCAGCTAAATCATGGATCCAAATGCAAAACGTAACACTCAGGAACATTATGTGGATTTGTGATACTCCCTGGAGGAATTTGGGTCCATAAAGCAATGAATGGATTATAAGAAGACATAAATATGGTATTTTCATCTATGACAGATGCAATCTTGCTCCAATGTTATTTATATTATGTAAAGGAAAACTGAAGCTATTTTCCTCAGTGGAACTGAAAGAAGGCACCCTTAGGGATGAATAAATGAATAGCTTGCTATTAATTTCCAATTTTTATGAATTTGTCTTTGAAAACATCATGTTTTAGAGATTTTTTTAAAATGGCTGATGCTTATTTTTTTTACATGTCTATGGGTGAAAAAATTGAACTAAAAGGAATATGTGAGATGGAGTTGCAAAGCTAACAGAAGGATATTTCTTTCTTTTTTGCTTTTTGTTTTTTCAACCTCTGTATATGAATGACCAATGGGGCACCCAGGTCACCTTCCTTCAAAACCAGCTTTGAGTCTCTTCGTATCTTGTGCATAAAGGTAGGACATATGTCATGCTGGAAGGATCTTGAATTCAGAGGAGCAGTGTTCTGTATTAACTCCACTAATCCTCTACTCCTCTACTCCTGAGCTTTCAGAACTAGGATTTAACTTAAGTTTCTCTAGCACCAAAATTTTGTACTGTGAGTTAGTTTTCTGTCTTGAAGATAGAGCCATTTTCATGTTCAAAATAGTAAAGAAGGTATGGATACTGTAATTCATAACCATTACTTAAGTTAACTACAACTTTAATTTAGAACTTCTGCTTCATATCTCACCAAGATATGTATAAGGATATGTCTTTCATTATTAAGATAATGAATGGCAAAACATTCATCAGGTAGAATTAGAGAACAATTTAATATTCTTATTTCAAAACAGAATCTTGTTTTGTGAAATTGTTTGGCTTCAAATAATTCTCAAGTGACAGGTGGTGGTCATATGTTGATTCTCTTACACATTGGTTAAGAAGTGTTAAAAGGTACGTAATTAAACTATTAAAGATATTACTATCTCTTAAATCTTATCCCCTTTCCTCCAACTCACTTAAAAGCCTTGTTGAAGAAAACTAGCAGGAATTGTCCACTAAGAGAAAAATGATTTCTCAAATTCCATCTGGCAAATAGTTCCTGGTTCTCCTTCCAGATTGCTGGAACAATGGCTTTAAATAATCTCTTCTACCTTGTTGAGAATGTAAAACATAACATAGGAAGATAGGAGGGGTTTTTACAAATATATTTGGCTTAGTTCATTCTAATTCTAAATTTAAAATGGAGTCAGTTTTTAATCATAAATTTCCTGTGGTTAGTTTGTGATTGGTGGTTTTAGCTGATAAAATGTCCAGTGCGAAATGCTTTTGGGTTATCGCTGCATAGTGATACAAAATTATTTTCAGCTTTTATACTAGTAAATGTACCAATTTTAGTTTTGATTAACAAAGAAAACTTTAGGTAATATATTTTAGATAGTTTAACTGTTAGTTTATCATCATACAAAATCTTAAATGTCCTTGCAATAGTATATCAACTCTTAACATAAAACCTCCTAAGCCTGATAAAATTTGTTGGGAGAAAATATAGTCCAAGACTGGTAAATATTTTACTTACTGGCTGTAACTGATTAAGATATGATATAAGGCCGGGCGTGGTGGCGCACGCTTTGTAATACCAGTACTTTGGGAGGCGGAGACCGGAGGATCTGGGTTTGCGGCCAGCCTCAGCACGCATGCCCGCGCGCGATCGATCAATTGATCGATCGATCTATCTCTCTCTCTCTTTCTCTCCCTCTCTCTCTCTCTCTCTCCCTATTTCTCTCTCTCTCTTTCTCTACCTAGTGAGGCCCTCCGCAACTTCGTGAGACCCTGTTTCAAAAATAAAGCATTAAAAAATAGGGCCAGGGGTGTAGTGCGGAGGTAGAGCGCCCCTGCGTTCAATCCCCGTACCGCAAAAAAAAAAAAGATATGATATAAGGAATTAATTTTGATAGACAGTGTGGCATAATGGAAAGAGCAGTAGTTCATCAACATACCTGAATTTTAATTTTATTTCTATAAAATACGGCTATGGCCGGGCGTGGTGGCGCACGCTTGTAATCCCAGTACTTTGGGAGGCGGAGACCGGAGGATCCAGTTTCGCTGCCAGCCTCAGCTCTCTCTCTCTTTCTCTCTCTCTCTCTCTCTCTACTTAGGCCCTCCTCAACTTCGTGAGACCCGGTTTCAAAATAAAGTATAAAAAATAGGGCCGGGGGTGTAGCGCGGAGGTAGAACGCCCCTGGGGTCAATCCCCGGTACCGCAAAAAAAAAAAAAATAAATAAAATAAAATAAAATACGGCTATGAATGCCAAATCTTGTTAAGGGCAGGAAAAAATCTATATTGTTTAGAAAGTTATTACCCAATAAAATGTTGAGTTGTTTTTCTTTTTAAGATGATTTCTGATTTCCTTCCTATTATTTGATAATTTTTACATTATTCTAAATTCTATTTGAATATCTAATAGGCTTTTAAATAACTTGACATCTGCTCTATATTATCCTACCCTTATTGTCTTTTCTCTGCTTTTTAACTTATTTAAAATTCAAGCAAATAAACAGTGAGCTTATTGTACTGTCTCATTGTATTTTAATGGCATCATCACAGTTTATTGAAATATAATAAACTTTAATATTTTAGAGAGCCAGTGCTTTTTAATGTGCTCTTTTTCCTAGCATTCTATTCTATTATCATGCATTTCTGAATTAAATCTGGAATAAAAATTTGAAATAAGTTAAGCCTGTAAATACATTTTTAGAAAATTAACGTATTTATCCTATTCATTGTTTTCTATTCAGTAATAGGGAATGGTTCTTCATTGCTTTTTGGCATTTTTATGCTTCTTGATTTTTCCTGATTTTCTTAAAATACACACACACCTCACAACTCTCACATTAGATACTTCCTTAAATGCTAAGTTTTGCTTCCTGCTATACTTGCCAAAATCACCTTTCACTAAGTACAACTGGCACAGTGAAATACTTTTGATTGAAATGTATATGTGAATGTGTGTGCACATGTGTGTAAATGCTAGTTTAAAGATCATGAAGATCTACAGTTTATCTAAGTGTAGAAGGTAGTTCAAAAACTCACACTTTCCCAAAGACAGATTTCTGGAAGATGCAGGTTGCTTTAGGGTGAAGCTCAGTAGCTCTAGAGAGCTGCTATAGCTGCTGCTATCATTTGGAATATTCCAGAAGATCCAGGAAAAGTGAAAATAATCATAAAATGTGTTTGAGGGAGCCAAGAGGAAAAGTCATTGAAAGGAAATGGAAATTTGAGAGCAACAATAAATTTACTACGAACAGGCCATTCAGAGGGGAGTAAGACTTTAAAGACATGTGCAATGTCATTACAGGACAAGACACCTCTGACAGGATGGGGAATGGAGGAGGTTTCTTTGCAAAATATGCCTTCACCTAAGTCAATTGATATCTTCTTACTTTTCATTGAACCTGTTGGTATGTTCCCACTTCATTCCTTCTGTGTGGAAGCCCCTTCCTACCTCATATGAAAAGCACATCTTCTTGTCAAGGCTCCTTCCTTCTTGCTGGTTCTCTCAGTGTGTTTAGGGTTCAAGGAAAAACCCTGCGAGACCCTCAGGGAATAGGTAAGTCATGCCTGGACTGCTGGTGTTTCTCCCACAGTCTATGAAAGCCCACTAATAATCCTGAAGATCCCGTAATCACATCATGTTTTTCAAATTGTATTTCAGTTGCCTTGAAATAGAAACAGAATAGTGTCAACAAGCCCTCATTTGTAGTGATAATGTGCAATAGTGTATGTGAGATTCAATTTTTAGCATTTGATCTTTTTTGAGAGGCACTTCAACATCACAGGTTTAAATGTTTCTATTGATTTTCATGTCTAGATTTATTGTGAACATACAACCTCCAGTTAGCCAAAGGCAGCCTTTCTGATTGCTTAAACAAAACAACCAGTCAGAAAAAAACTTAGTGACAGCACTCTAAATGTACATGAGTAATCTGTGAGAAATAATTGTATTTATTGAAAACATTTTAGATTGGAAATTGTTCTCAGCAGTTTAGTTTTCAGACTGTATTTTTTTTTTTTTTTTTTTTTGCGGTACCGGGGATTGAACGCAGAGGCGTTCTACCTCCGCGCTACGCCCCCGGCCCTATTTTTTATGCTTTATTTTGAAACCGGGTCTCACGAGGTTGCGGAGGGCCTCACTAAAGAGAGAGAGAAGAGAGAGACAGGGAGAGAGAGAGAGAGACAGAGAAAGAGCTGAGGCTGGCCG
>PVJS01011250.1:0-17852 GCA_004027185.1 Glis glis | reverse complement strand
CAGACTGTATTTTAATAAACAACTTTTTCTGGGTCATGCCAGCTTATGTTAAGATGAAATTTCTTTTGGTTTAATTTTACTATTTTTTCATTTTTTAATAGGTGCATTGTACTCATACAGCTTGTTGAAGTTCAGGGTGATAGAGGCATACATGCACACAGTACTCGTTTAGCCCTCCCCCAGTTCCCGCCCTATTCCCTCTCCTCCTTCCTGTGCTCAGCACAGTGATTGGCTTTGATAAGTTTGTGTATGTATATCATGAACATTGAGGAGTTTCCCTCTTTCCCCCTCCCATCTCCCTCAGTTAGGTCCCCTTCTTCACTCCACTAAGGTTTCTCCTCCTTTGTCAGGAGTCCCTCCTATGTTCCAATTTCTCCCTAGCTTCCACATAGGAGGGAGAACATCCAACTTTTCACTTTTTGTGACTGACTAATTTCACTTATCATAATGTTGTCCAGTTCTATCCATTTTCCTGCAAATGACATCATTTTGTTCTTCTTTATGGCTGAGTAGAATTCCATTGTGTATATATCCCATAGTTTTATAATCCATTCATCTGTTGATGAACATCTCGGCTAGTTCCATAATTTGGAATTGAGAATTGTGCAGCTATAAACATAGATAAACATGCATTATTCTGGTAGGTTGGTTTCCATTCTTTTGGGTGGATACCCAGGAGTGGTATAGCTGGGTCATTCCCATTCTTCTGAGGATCCTCCACACTGTTTTCCAAAGTGGTTGCACTAATTTGCAATTTTACCAACAGTTTATCAGAGTTCCTATTTCTATACATCCTTGCCAGCATTTGTTATTGTTTGTGTTTTTAATGATTGTCATTCTAATTTGGATAAGGTGAAATCTCAGGGTAGTTTTGATTTGCATCTCTCTCATTGCTAATGATGTTGAATATTTTTTCATACATTTATTTGCCATTTGTATTTCTTCTTTTGTGAATTGTCTATTTAGTTCACTTCTCCATTTTTTGATTGGGTTATTCGTTTTTTGATGGTGAGTTTATTAAGTTCTCTGTATATTCTACATATTAGTCCTCTATTAGAGGAGTGGCTGGCAAAAGTCTTCTCTCATTCTGTCAGCCTCCATTAAGGTTCTTGATAGTTTCTTTGTTGCACAGAAACTCTTCAGTGTAATGCAATCCCATGTATTAATCCTGATTTTAATTTCTTGTGCCTTTGGGGTCTTGTTGAGGAAGTTTTTACCCATACCTATATGTTGGGATGTTGGTTCTTCAAGTTACTTCAAGATCTTTGATTCATCTTGAATTGACTCTTATGCACGGTGAGAAAATAGGGTTTATTTCCATTTTTCTGCATATGGATAACCAGTTTTACAAACACCATTTGTTAAAGAGGCTATCTTTTTTCCAGTGTATGTTTTTGGCCCTTTTGTCAAAAATCAATTGGCTGTGTGTGGATTTGTTTCTGAGTCTTCTATTCTGCTCCATTGGTCTATGTGTCTACTTTTGTGCCAATACCATGCTGTTTTTATTACTATGGTTCTGTAGTATAGTTTGAAATCAAGTATTGTGATGTCTCCTGCATGGTTCTTGTTGCTGAGAACTATTTTGGCTATTCTGGGGGGGGGGATTATTCCAAATGAATTTGAGAACTGATTTTTCTATATCTGTAAAGAATGACTTTGATATTTTAATGGGTATTGGATTGAATTTGTAAACCACTTTTGGAAGAATGACCATTTTGATGATATTTATTATGCCTATCCAAGAGAATGGGAGGTCCTTCTACCTTCTAAGATCTTCTTCAATTTCTTTTTTCAATGTTTTATAATTTTTCTTGTAGAGGTCTTTTACCTCCTTGGTTAGGTTTATTCCTAAGTATTTTATTGTTTTCGGGGTTATTGTGAGTGGAAATGTTTTCTGGATTTCTTTTTCAGTGAATTTTTGGTTGGCATATAGAAAAGCTCTGTTTTTTAAGATTGATTTTGTATCCAGACACTTTGCTGAATTTGCTGATCAGTTCTAAAAGCCTTTTGGTTGAGTTTACTGAGTCTTCTAAGTATAGTACCATGTCATCTGCAAATAGAGATAGTTTCAGTTCTTCTTTTCCTATTTGTACTCCTTTGATTTCCTACTCTTGCCTTATTGCTCTGGCTCGAGTCTCAAGTGCTATATCAAAAAGGAGTGGTGGTAGTGGACATCCTTGTCTTGTTCCTAATTTTAAAGGGAACTCTTATAGTTTTTCCCCATTCGGTATAATGTTGGCTGTGGGTCTATTGTATATTGCCTTTATGATGTTGAGGTATGTTCCTTCTATCCCAATTTTCTGATGTGTTTTTTATCATGAATGGGTGTTGAATTTTGTTGAATGCTTTTTCAGCATCTGTTGAAATGGTCATGTGATTTTTGTCCTTAGTTCTGTTTGTGTGGTGAGTTACATGGGTTATTTTTCGTATGTTGAACCAGCCTTACATCCTTGGGATGAACTCGACTTGGTCATGGTGTATAATTTTCTTGATGTGATTTTGAATGCATGTTGCTAGTATTTTATTTAAATGTTTTGCGTCTAAGTTCATCAGATATTGGTCTGTAGTTTTCTGTTCTTGAGCTGTCTTTATTCAGTTTGGGTACTAATGTGATGTTGGCTTCATAGAATGTATTTGGAAGAGTCCCATCTCTATTTCATGGAGAAGTATTTGGATTAAATCTTCTATAAAGGTTTTATAAAATTCGGCTGGGAAACCATCTGGACCTGGGCTTTTCTTTGATTGTAGGCTCTTTATTGATGTTTCAATCTCTTTGGTTGCTATTGGTCAGTTTAAATTTTCTGTATCTTCTTGATTCAATTTAGGATGGTTATATGTGTCTAGAAATTTGTCATTTTCTTCTAGGTATTTCATTTTGTTGGAGTATAGTTTTTCAAATTAGTTTCTGATAATCCTCTGGATTTCCATGCTGTCTGTGGTAATATCACATTTTTCATCTTTTATTTTAGTAATTTGGGTTGATTCTCTCTTTCTTTTGGTTAGGTTGGCTAGTGGTTTGTCTATCTTGTTTATTTTTACAAGAAACCAGCTTTTGATTTTGTTCATTTTTTACATTGCTTTTTTTGTTTTCGACTTCACTGATTACTGCTCTGATTTTAATGATTTCCTGTCTTCTATTGGCTTTGGTATTAGACTGTTCCTGCTTTTCAAGGGATTTGAGGTATGTCATTAGGCTATTTATTTGGTGATTTACTGTTCTTCTTATGTGAGCACTCAGTGTTCTGAATTTCCCTCTTAATACTGCCTTTAAAGTGTCCCAGAGATTTTGATATGTTGTGTCTCTATTTTCATTTGTTTCTAGGGATTTCTTAATTTCTCCTCTTATTTCTTCTATGACCCATTCTTAATTTAGCAGTATGGTGTTCAGTCTCCATGTGTTTATGAATTTTCTCTGGGTCTTCTTATAGTTGATTTCTAGTATCATTCTATTATGTTCTGAAAAGATGCAGGGGTATGCCACATTTTTTTAATTTGCTAGTGCTTGTTTTGTGGCCCAGGATATGGCCTATTTTGGAGAAGTTTCTGTGATCAACTAAAAACAATGTGTATTCAGCTGTAGTTGGATGGAATATTCTGTATGTGTCTAGTAGGCCCATTTGGTTCTTTGTGCTCCTTAATACTTAAGGACGCCTCATACTGAGACGTCTTTACTGATCTTTTGTCTAGAAGATTGGTCTAGTAGTGTGAGAGGAGTGGTAAAGTCTCCCAATATTATTATATTGGGATCTATGTGAAACTTAATGTCACGAAGAGTTTGTTATATAAAAGTGGTTGCACCTATGTTCAGAGCATAAATGTTGACCATCATTATATCCTCTTCTTGTATTGTTCCTCTTACCAGTAAAAAAAATGACCTGATTTGTCTCTTCTGATAAGTTTAGACTTGAAGTCAATTTTGTCTGATATGAGGGTTGCTACCCATGCTTGTCTTCGAGTTCCATTAGTATGGACTACCTTGCTCCAACTCTTCACCTTTAGTTTGTGACTATCTTTACCTGTAAGGTGCATTTCTTGCAGTCAGCATATAGATGGATTATCATTTTTAATCCATTTTTCCACCTTATGTCTTTTGATTGGGGAGTTGAGGCCATTGATATTCAGCGTGATTATTGAGAGATGATTTTTAATTCCTAACATTTGAGTTGTAACTTCTGGTTCTGGCATTTGTTTTTCATTTCTTCTTTATCATTTATCTCTTTGAGTGTTTTCTCTAGTCCTGGCTTGGAACACATAAATTTTTTCAGTTTCTGTTTGTCTTGAAAGATTTTTGTTTTCCTGTCAGATTTGAAAGATATCTTTGCTAGGTAGAGTAGTCTTGGCTGGAAATTGTTTTCTTTCAGAGTTTGGAATATGTCGCTCCAAACCCTTCTGGCTTTCATGACTTGGTTTGAGAAGTCTGGAGTGATTCTTATTGTTTTGCCTCTGAATGTCACTTCGTCTTTTACTCTCATTGCATTTAAGATTCTTTCCTTGGCCTCTACGTTAGTCAATTTGATTATTATGTGGCATGGTGAACCTTTTCTCTGATCTTGTCTAATGAGGGTTCTATGTTTTTCCTGTATCTGTGTACTGACATTGCTTTCTATGTTTAGGAAATTCTCTGATATTATTTCTCTAAAAAGATTTTTATTCCCTTGGTTTCAGCTTCTATACTTTCTTCTACTCCTATTATTCTTAGGTTTGTTCTTTTATAGTCATTCCATATCTCTTGGATGTCCAGCTCATGCTGTCAAATTGATTTTTCTAAATTATATACTATGCGTTCATTTTTGGAGTGGTCATCTTCTAAGAGTGAGATTCTGTTTTCCATGTGGTCTAGTCTACCATTGATGGGTTGTATTGATGTTTCCATTTCATTTATTGCATCCTTCACTTCCTTCAGAGCTTCTTTTTGATTCCTATTCAGGGTATCAGATTCTTTGTTGATTTGAGTCTTCATTCTTTCAGACTCTCTCTTAACTTTTTTTCTGAAATCCTGTATCATTTCTAGTATTAAACTTCTGAATTCTCCTTCTGGTATTCTTTGCAACTCTGAGTTGGTGTATTCTGTTGTTGTGAGATTCTGGGGACTCATTATTTTCTTGTTATTGTTCTTTCTCATGATTTCCTGTTTCTTGAGTTTATATCTTTGCTGATTTTGATGGCTCTCTCTCACTCTGTGGATTTCCTATATCTAATTTCTCTCCCTCTATAATGTCTTATTCTGTAGGTAAATATTTACCTCAAGGTTTGCCTTAAAAGTGAATAGCCTCTGCCATATGGGTATTTGTAGCTTTCTATTGAGTATTTATCAATTTGTAATGCCAACATTGAGGTCTGTGCCCCATATCACCCCTCTGTTTTTCTGCCTATAGATTGCTAATACTGGGTTGCAGTTACTCTGGGACTCTGCTTGCTGCAATGGTGATATTGATGGTTTCCAGGTGTTAAAGACTGGAACCCATCTGTGTCTCTCACCTCCATAATAGGGTGTAGTCTTTGAGGTGTGGGAAGAGCAGTTTGTGGCCTGTGAATTTTAAACTTCTGCATGTGGGATGCTCAGTTGCTCCACCTGTCAGCTGTGATTGGTTTGTCCTTAGTGTCTGCCAGTTCTTCCTGTTGATTCACCTATCGGGTCCAGCCTCAGCAGTAGGGATTTAGAGGATTCAGCTGGTATATATGTAAGGGGAAATTGTATTGTAATCAATGGTGAAGAGTGAGTGAGGAGGAAAAGGATAGAGTGAGGGATGCAAGAATGGGGTAAAGTAGAAAATAGAATCAAGTAGAATAAGAGTTTGCATGTAGTGAGGTAATATATAATAAAGAATAAAGATCATGAAAATAAAGGAAAATTCTAGTAACCAGTGTATTTAGATATAGTGATAGAAAATGGATATAATACAAGGAACTGGCTGACAGGTTCACTAGGAGTCAGGCAAGCAAAACATAACACAGATAATCTCTTGCATGTACACACAAGAGGAGAGGAAGAGAAAAAAATAAAGAATAAATAGGAACCTTAAGAATTGCTTAATCAAGAATGAAAAAAATTTCCTTGTTGGAAAAGAGCTGATTCCTCTTGCAGCTTTGGATATATATATATATATTTTTTTTTTCTTCTTCTTCTTCTTGAGTTGAGGCTTGCTTAGAGGAAATAGTTGCTACAAAGCTCTTGTTGAAGCTCGCTCACCTGCCCACTATTTCCTACTTTGTTAAGGAGGTAGATTGGGGCCGAGGTGCAGGGAGGGGCTGGCCCCAAATGCTGGCTGCTGGGTGGAGGCTCTTCTAGGCTGGGTGTTAGGGGTAAGGCCCAGGGTGCTCACCCAGTATTGACTAGGGTCCTAGGCTCGATCTTCTGCACCACAAGGAAAAAAAAAAAAGAAGGAAGGAGAGGAAAGAGAGACAAGACACAAAAGGGCAAAAAAAAAAAAAACCACAAAAAAAAAAAAAAAAAAAAAAAAAAAAAAAAAAAAAAAAAAAAAAAAAAAAAAAAAAAAAAAAAAAAAAAAAAAAAAAAAAAAAACACAGAAACAGGCAGAACAAAAAGGCAAAGAGAAAAGATAAAAAAAAATAGAGCAACAATAAGAAACTTTCGCACTTGGCCTTTGCAGCCCTCTTGGGTCTGTTTAAGGTCCATTTTTTACTTTTTACAGTGGCTCCTGCCCAGTGTCTCTCTCTCTCTGCGCGGGCACCGAACACTGGGCCCCAGACGCAGGGTCCGACCCAAAGCAAATGTGGGGATTCCACGTTCCCTGGAGAGATGGCTGGGTTCATCTGCAGTTTCCAAGACTGGTGTTTCCTCAGAGTTCCATGTGCAGCGTGCAGCCACGGTCTGTGTGAATTCCCATTCCCTTTCTATGGTCTCTCTTCAGTTACCCCGTGAGGAGTCTGCACTCACCTCCCTGGAGTTCGCACACTCACCTCTGCCACCAGGTGTGCAGTGGGACGGGATAGGGAGTTACAAAATCATGGCTTTGGTCATCCTTCTCTGTCCTGTCCTCGTGGAACTGTGCAGTTCTGTGGCTGGTGTCCTCTGTGTCCGTGGAATAAGACTCAGGTTGCTGGATATAAGATTTTCCTGGATTTCCAAAGTTCCCGCCTGTCCGCAGTGCTTGCTATTGTTCTCCCGTCACTGCTTTGTTCCGGGAATTTGTTCCTTCGTTTTCCTTTTTCAGCCTGAGTGTTTGAAAGCGGCCTTGTTGATATTATTGTGTTTCTCCATCTTTAGTTCCCACTGCGAATGAAGGTAGTCTGGGATGTGGGATGCTATTCAGTTTGGAGCTCCCCAAGACGATTTAGAGACAGGCTCACCTAAGGGTCCTTACTTCCAAGCCATCTTACCCAATCAAGTTGAAATTTCTTAAAATGACCTGATAGACACACACACATACACACACACACACACACACACACCACCACCACCACCAACAACAACAACATCATTTTGATAGCTCTATTACTTCCTATACCACAATCTCATAATATAACTTTTCTATAGGTTTAAGGTTAATATTTGATTATGTTATATTTATTGAATTCTATTTTAAGCAAAAGAGTTGATTGTGAAATTTAGAAAAGCATTATTTGATAATATTTCCCCCACAGAATTTGTACCAACTTTTCTGGGAAAAGTAGTTGGCATCTTGTTACAACTCTGTTTTGATTTCTTCTTTGCCATCTAAATAATGATTTCACTATTTAAAGAATCCCTCTTCTTTGTACTTCCTGGCCCTGAATTCTGCTCAGGTCTGACTAGGTTCTTATTGGCATTGGCATTTTTGCCTGGAGCTACATGACTCTGGGCCCAGTATACATTGGGTGCTTACTAATTGGTAGTTATTTTATTTTATTTTGAGGCAATGCTTGAAATTTTCTAACTAAAATGACAGTTCTTATTTGTTACAGACCCAATATACACAATATTTGGAGGGTGTGGAGGGTGTGGAGGGTAGAAGTATATGCTTATACTACAGACATCAACTTTTTATCAAATAACACTCATATAAATTATGTTTTGTAGTTTTGAGAGGAATTGAGACTTACAGTAGAAAATAATCTTACACCCAGGAATAGGAAGAGGTTTCTCATACATGTTGTGCTTTATACTGTTTCAGGGAGCAGAAGCCTGGACCTGTAACATTTTCTCCATGAGAACATTCTTCCAGACAATGGGTGGATGACTCAATGCTGACCACAGGGCACTGCCATCAAATGCAAAATGGGAATCGAAAAATAAAGTATCTGCTGTCTTTGGGGAACCTATAGACTCATGGTATCGATTACACATGGAGACAAATAATTAAAATTCTAGAAAATATGTGAAAAATATCACACAAATAGTAAAAGCAAAAGAGGCCAAGAGCTGATGGAAGAGCTAAGAATACACCCATCTGACAAGGGGAGGATGCCTTTTAGAGGAGGCAGCTGTTCAATTTGTCCCTCTTGTCATCCAATGAGCAGAGCATACAATAATTTACATAACCAAAGTAAAGAAAGAATTTGCCTCTGTAAATTCTAGGCCATAATACATATGAAGGTATCAGTTTACAACTGTGGGTCAGTTTGACCTGATGGTCCAACTATCACCATTCAGACTCACATACAAGAGCTATGTGACCTTTGGCAAAGTAATATTTATACTACTTAACGTGGGAAGTTATTTTAAAGATTAATTGACATAATAATTTCTGTAAAACAACCAACACAGTGCCTGGAATCTTATAAGCATCAGTATATATTAGCTATTTTTTCCTAGTGCCACTGCAATTGTGAAATGGGTTTATTTCTAAACCCACAGCCACAATAACAAAACCACCACCATCTTGGACCAAAGATTGTCCTGTGTGTTGTATAAACTGGGAGTACAGTTTTGTAATGGTAACTTTTCTAGTACTTTGGCTTTTCCTTTAGATAAACAGACAGGGTTTTTTTTTTTTTTGCACAATGTTTAGATTTAATGAAATATTTTCCTTCTTCTTTTATCCTTTCTTCTCTCATCTTTCTTCAACCAGTTTTTGTTCTTTTAGTTGCTACTAATCCAGTTATCCTAGTGTTTATTTTGCATGAGTGTATAAATTTTAAGGCATATATAAAAACCAAATAAAAGCATTGGAAAGATTAATGAAGCATATCACTACAAACTAGGAATAGGGATGTGTTTTGTTTATGAAGAAAGGTATAGCTACATACTAAATATATTATAAGTTTATATTACCATAATAATGCATTTCACCTTAGCTATTAATCTAAGCTGCAGAATATCACATGTATATTTAATCTTTCTTCAAAGGGATCTGTGCTTATTTACATGTTCTATACATAGTAGAGTTTTAAGGACATTTTAATACTGGCCACTAATTTTATACTGTCAGAATGTTTTAATGTAATTACTAAGGAATGTAGATACAGTCTAAGCTTATTTAATCTACATTTTCTCTGTTTGACCTTTCCTGTAGTAACATATGAAAAGAAATCCATACCATCCTACAAAACTCCCAGTGCAAGGGAAAGAGCAAAAATAACAAAATTTCAGCAAGAATTATTTTGAATAGCAACAACTAGCAATCTGAATCATATGGCAATGAAAGAGAAACTATAACAAAGCTAAATAAATGGCTTTCTTGTTGCTCACTTTCTCAATCCCTTTAAAATAAAATAAATAAGGCATTTCAATGAAATAAATTACTGCCAAGGAGCACAGTGCCTTCTGTATGATGGCTGTATTTACTTTCAAGTAATAATGCTTAGAGATAGTATGTACAAAAGTCGATATAATTATTTTCTTTATTTGACTATAGTGTCTGGATCTTAGTCAAAGGACAAAGTGCAATTGGTTTGTTTTTCAAGTTATTTCTTATCCTGGTTGCACGTCGGAAAGATCATGGTGTTACGGTTTTAATTTTGATTGTTAACATAAAATTGGAATCCAAAGTAAAGGAAAATTGTGAAAATTAACTTGTTACAAGTATAAGAGAACAAAGCATGGGCATTATGATAATGTAATCATTGAGAATCTGTGAAGTAAAATGTATTTTTAAAGACACAAAGTTAATGCTTTCCTTTGAAATCACTATGTAAAAATTGAAAACACGGCTTTAATAGAAGACAGACACAGGTAGTATATGAAGAATTACAGCTTAGGAAATTAATAAAAATAGTATCTAAAACAGTATTAGTAAGATATGAGGCTCACTCATTAATGGTCTCTGTGATAATATATCACTGAAAATGTTGCATGAAGGACAGTCTTTGATAGGATTATGTACAATATAATAGCAAGATACTGGAATTAAAATTCACTGAGAAGATACATCTTGTGAACTGAAGGGTAAGAAGATAATAATGGTAACATTAATAATAGTAAATAACAAGAATAAAATGATTCACATAAATAGAATTTCCATCAGCAACCATTATTGTAATTATGAGAATGATAAGCTAGTAATCTGGAGAAAATAGCTAATCTTTATTGATTCACTGTTTAATTTCTTTTTATTTTAAAGGCTTTAGAACTGCTGTCAATAATAATAATGTGTACACGGGAAAAAGTTATACCAAGAAAGAAAAGAGAAAGAATGTACTGCATTGTGCAACCTACAGCATTTCTAAAGGATCTTTTAAAAAAATACATTTATATTCTATTGTTAAGGAAAAAGAAAAATGTATTCAAAAGACCCTCCCCCGTTTTAAATGATCGTTGTGGGATTTTTTTTCTAACACAGTTTATGGGGTTCCAGAGACAAAGTGGGAAAACGCAGCAATCCAGGCTCCAACTCTTTAATCACACCGAGGTGAGGATTATTCTTCATCAATAACACCTGGGAGAAAAAGACAGGCCATCATCCGACTGACCCTACAGCAGCCCTAGGGGTAGTTCCACTGCCACCAGCAAAGTGAGCACTGAGGGTTATGGAACAGTTATCCAAGGTCCAGATAATAGCAGGCGCAGCAGACTCACTTCCTGAAGGCGGAAAATAAATTCTTTGTTTAGCTCATGGTTTCTGGCAACCAAGTCTCTTCCAAGGAATGAAGGTCAATTTTCTTTTAACATAAATGAAAGATGAGAATATGAAATGATGAGTCACTGAAGCACTGCATCAACGGCATTGGAAAGAGGAGAAATTGCTGGGAGATGCCTTTAAATGTTCCTGCAATTGATTCAAAATTCAGGATCTGAAAATATAATGCATAATTACAGGGGGAAAGTCAAATTTTATATCCCTTTGCAATTAGTTTTCAGTTAAAATACGGATAAATTATTTAACCAGCTACATTTCTTTATGAATGTTTTTGACGGTTAATTATCACAACTTGACAGGTCTCTTACAATTCAGTTACGCTGTTCTCCTTCACTTGGTCCCACACACATCCAGTCCTGCCACTCCCCACTTCAGAAAACTGTGGACCCGGTAACCCTAAAGTTTCAGCAGTTATGATATCAGTTCAAAACCTGAGAATTGGTTTTGTGCATTCTTTCAATTATAGAATTTCTGATTCCTGTTATTAAGTACAAGAACCATTGGTACCTCCCAACCTCCTTGATCTTTCATCCCAAGAATATATTTATCACAACTTAAATCAACTACAGAGCTTCATACTCTCACCCTTATGTTCTTCCAACTTATCTCTCGTTAGGATCTATATGCATCTTACACTCATTCTCCCAGAAACTTTCTCTGGCTCCAGTAAACCATATTGTAGTGTTGAAAACTCTCTTGCACATCATCAAAATTTTCTTTAAAATTTTTAGTATCTTGGCCGGGCGTGGTGGCGCACACCTGTAATCCCAGTATTTGGGAGACTGAGACAGGAGGATCACAGGTTCAAAGTCAGCTCTCAGCAATTTAGCAAGACCCTGTTTCCAAATTTAAAAAACAAACAAACAAACAAATAAAATAAAAGGGGCTGGAGATATAGCTTGGAAATAGTATGCCCCTCTGTTTAATCCCCAGTACAAAAAAAATTGTTATTTGGGTCTTTATAATCAAAGACATGGTTCCCCTCAGAAATCACCTAATAACTTTTTTCCATTGGCAGAATATCTCCCTGGCCTTCTAGTTTCGAGTTAAGATAAGAGAACTGTCATTGTCACTGGCCACCACTGCGATTTCAGGATAATAGTTGGGTCACTGTGGACCCACATTCCTTGTTCCTGTGAAGTTCATTACAACTTCTCCTATCATTCCTTTTCCATCCTTGTCGCTGTGACATAGCAACCATCCAGGTTCTCCCTCCAGACCTTCCTTACTGACACGTTCTATCTCTGTCCACGAATTTATCAAACGCTGCTTGAGATCAGTTCTGCAAAACCAATCCTTAAACAGTATGGAGTTAAAGCTAAAGAAGATCAAGTCCAGGACATAACAAAAGGTCGCACCAAAGAACAAACATGGTTGTCAGTTTTCCTCTGGATCCAAGTCTGTAACGACCCTGTTTCCATCACTCCTGCCAGTCATTCAATCAAGCAATGTAATTAACCACACACTATGTGTCTGCGGGCCATAGGCAGGGCAAGTGCAACACAACGCGTTTATACACAGCAGAGGTGTGCCTGGGCTGCAGCACAGCCTCCTAAAGGGGGGACACATTCTATTTGAAGGGATGGTAGGAGCCTCAAGGAAGCCTCTACAGAGAAGGTGATGTTTGAACTAAGTATCTGAGAATAAGGATGCCAAACAGTACAAAAAAACAAGACGACCTTTCAAAAATGTGTCCTTTAGATTGTACAGTCATAGTAAGGAAGCCGTGGTGAAGTGTAGACACATAGGAGGAAGCAGGAGGCCAGGGAATGGGCCCGCTGCTTTCCTGCAGTCCTCTCCCATTTGACTCCAAAACACAGATCTGGTCGTCCCAAGTTGGCCATCAAATACTTCACCTGTGTCCCATCCAAGTCACATGCACACTGTGAAAAAAAAAATGAGGTGTAGGAGGAATGTCGCAGAGGAAAGGCAGTGTCATGAATCTGGAGTTACACTGTGTAGCTTCATTCTCTCATCTCCTCAGCAATGCTCTAATCTCCGTTCCCAGGGACTGGGTCAAGCCCTAGCCATTTATTTCCCAGTCCTACAGTTGTCTCCTCTTTGGTTTCCCTATGTCTGGTCTTTTACATTTTATTCTTTCCTTTTATTCTTAAAAACACAAATGTATACATGGCGTTCCTTAAATGTTTCAATGGTTTCTAATGATAGGATAAAATACAAGTGCTCCCCATCATACATGCCTGGCATTTACCCTTAGTTTCATTTCTTCTCTCTCTCTCTCCCCTTTGCAGTTGTATTTCATACATTCTAACCTGTCTGCAGTTCCCCAGAGAGAGGGTTCTGGTCCCTACTTCTGCACCCCTGTGGGTACTGCTCTCTGTCTACAGTGCCCGCCTCACCTTATGTGCTGATAAGGCAAACTCCTTTCCAGTCCTCAAAACCCAGGCAGGATGATTACTTTCCCATGATTTTGTCCCTACACACTGTTAATGTGCAGAATTCATCGATTAACATCACTTATACATTCTCAATGCTAATACTGTACCTTATATTTGCAATTGTAGTACTAGTTTTATCCCATATTATCATTTTTTGATAGCAAGTCCATTTTCTCTTCAGATTCTGATCTTCTTGAAAGCAAAAGCTTATGTATGTGTGTGTATGTACATGTGTCAACACACATATGTATATTTTCATGGCTTAGCACTGTGCTGAAAATAGAAATCTTCTAATAAAATATTGAAATAAATTTTATTGTGTCAAATAAAAGGGGCTAGGAGCCTCTAAGGAAAGCTGGCGAAGGCTTATTTTGCCTAAAGCTGTTGGACTGTATCATAGCTCAGCAGCTCTGCATCCATCTGAACCACTTAGATGACTGAAGAGCTTCCCAGGCCTTTATAAATACCAGGAAACAGAAACACAAGCAAAACTGTCTCCAAATAATACAGAGCCTGTCATCAATTCAAACCTCCTTAGAGAATACATTGTGTTTCCTTTCTTAGATTTCTGGCCTTCTCCTTATAAAAAAGTCTACCTTGTTCATAATAATAATTAATATTTTGAAAATACCCCCCCCAGGATGAAGCACAGCTATCATTGGACTGTACCGCAGTCCTCATGATGACCCCGCCGTGATGCGCATGTACTTTTTAAGACTCTACTTTTACTGGAGTGCCATGTTTTACTAAAATGATGTTTATTGGAATGAAAGGTATATATTTTGCTTTCAAAAAACTTCAGAGTGTACACAAGATTGTTGTGAATTAAACACATTGAAAATTTCCAGGGACCCTGAAAGGCATCTATGGGTTCAGAAATCGCATGCCACTTTCTTACCGAAATCTTGAATCCTGTTCCTGTTTCTTTGGGGAAAATAAAAACTGAATGTGTGGCCGGGTGTGGTGGTGCAGGCCTGTAATCCCAGGACTTGGGAGGCTGAGACAGGAGGATTTCAGGTTCGAGGACAGTCTCAGGAAGGAGCAAGACTCTCAGCAACCTAGCAAGACCCTGTTTCAAAACAAAAAAATAAAAAAAGGGCTGGGAGTGTAGCTCAGAGGTAGAATGCTCCTGGGTTCAATCCCCAATACCACACACACACACACATACACACACACACACACACACACACACACACAAAGAAAAAACGTGTGTATCTTATTCCCTTGAGGAGAAGATACAATCCTGATTAGCTTAAGGATTTAACTTTCATATTCTCCTGATAATGGCTAATAATTTGTGACTATGAAGTTAGACATTATCTCTTCTCTGAACATGTAAATCTGTGCACTTGATTTATCCAACATCATCTTTCCTTTCATTTCCTACTTTTCCAATTATGTGCTACTCAGTGGTATTCACTGAAGGGGCCACAAATATTTGTCTCAACTTCCTACTGGTGTGTGTGTGTGTGTGTGTGTGTGTGTGTGTGTGTGTAAACAAGTATTTTAGTACATCTCAGTAACACAAACATAAAGGCATGGATAGAATAAGGTAAGACTATTTAAGAGTAGGAAGGGAAGCATGAAAAAAGAGAACTGATACAGAATAAAAATACACACAAATAGAAGAGTCTGAATACATCAGAAAGAACGATACACTCTAAATGGAGCACACAATTTTTTGAAAGAATAAAGCTCTAAAATTTGGCTGTTCAGACTATTGTTAATTAGATCATTTAAGTATAAAAATTAACTTCTGAATTTAAACTATTCCTTTATCTATATTTTATATCTGTTGTTGATTTCCTGTAAGAGCAAAATGATCTTACAGTTATTTGATTGCTCTACACTTTCGGCTGGGTGCTTTGTATAAAATATAATACAGTACAGATGTCAACTCAGGAACTAAATAGCACATATTTCTAAAGAACCATAAAAAATATTAACACTATAGAAACAATGGCTCTGTAATTACTTTTTGCTGTGGAGTGAGGTTAGGCATTTATCCTTATAGAGTCCTAATACACTTAAAGTCAGATCTGCCCCTGTGGTCTTTTTCCCTTTGTTGATAAATGCATTGTGCAGGTACCTTGCATGGCCACTACGGTATTTGAGGTCATCCTATACTGTTAGCACAAATGGTGTGAACAATAGTTTATATGCCACTTAACTCCTTGGGAGAAACGGTTAACCTTGCTAGAGAGGACAGATCAGTCATGTATAGTTATTAAGGTCTAGCAGGTTTTGTTATGCTCTAAAATACTTTTGTCCATCCCCAGTATACTTCTGTAGGTGGCCTACTTAAGCAGAAAAGCAAAGGAAGGAGGATTCACCTTCAGAATTTTCACAGAATTATATACATGAAATGGGTGATGGAAGTTTCTCAAAGATCCATTTCACTAATGACACCTACATCGCCGAGGTGGCAAACATTTTCCCCTTTAGAAAGAGATGCTCTAAAAATATGTTAATGAATTAAGAATAAAGGCTTTGCAGATGTGAAAAGGCTTTTGAAAACGCTCAGCTTGCTAAAAGGAATTCAATCTGATCACTTTGTTTAAAGATTTCAGAGTCATCTTATTATGTTTTAAGTGACTGCTTTTGCTAGGGAATGGAGGGCCTTTATTAAATTTACCCCAAGTCATTATCAGTCTTCATTTAAAAATAACTTTCAACCACTGCCCTTCGTAACTATGTATTTTTAATCTCGAGGGTCATCTGATGATGAGAGTCTCAAAAGGAAGCAGCTGAGAGTACCTAAGGACAACCTCCAGCTCCCCCGACTTCTAATGAAACCATAAGGAGATTATGTCTCTTATTCCTGGCAAGGAAAGGGTCTGTCGTAAAGCAATCATGGATTTGTATTTTTATACTGGACAGTATCATATTTCATGTTTTTCTGTAATAACTTAAAACTGCCTTATAATATTTGATAGACACTGAAGAATTTTTTAATATTATAAGTGGAAAAGTATGAGATGAACAACATTTTTACAAAAGGTCCAGGTACAGAATGGTAGATGATGGAAAAACCTTTGTTTCATATAGCCTCAAAAAACAGTTGTGTTCTCTTTTTTCTTGTTTTATTAAACTGTTAACAAGAGAAAGTGCATTTATATGGCTTTTCCAACAGTAGAAAAAGAAATCAGTTTACCACCGCTGCTATTTAAATATCTTCTAACTGGCAAAATTAAACCATGTCTCTTTATTTATTTATTGCACTTGTAAAAAGATTAATGGGGATGTGATTCCTTGAGGCTTTTACATATAACCCTTTCACAAAGAACAAAATTATACAGTTTGGCAAATGAACTAAATTAGCTACATTTATTTAAATAATCACTATAGAGGAAACAATAAATCAACAACATTTTGCACAAAAAAAGTGTTTACAGAGTGTCTTGTAATTTGTTTTATCAAGGACACAGACTTTTTGCTCTTAGCTAATCTTGCTTCTAACAGTCTATTATCACATCAACCATTAATGAGTATTTGCAATAGAAATTTAGCTGAAGCTTTGGAACGGGAAAGTAAGAATATCTTCCACCTTTGTCGTTGGAGCAGTTACAGCGAGACACATTCTTCTAATAAACATGTTGTCAGAGGTTCCTAATAACTTCAGAGACAATCCAAATTAAGTGGCAGAGCTTTGTTAAATCAGGAAAAGAGATGATTTCAATGGTCATAATCGTGCAATTATCTCAGCCTCTCTATATTTCAAAGGGCTCTATCCATATCTGAGTCTATATCAGAAGTAAGTGAGTAGGGGGAGTTCTAATGCTGAACCTGTGATATATTCATAAATCAGGACTTTCAGAGCCTGTCACCGGCACCATAATGAGGGTCATTATTCAGGCAGAGTGTCAAAACTACTATCAAAGGACCTTCTCAGAATTACAATCATTCTGTTTCTTGTTAAATAAGCAATGTAGTACACAAAAATGGCAAACAAGAAGCAGGTCAATTTGATACAGTGTGAGGGCACAGAGATCTCTAGAGTAATTTACCCTCTGGGAATTCTGATGGCTGGTGAGATGAATTATACACACCCTCAAAAAAGATAAATGGTAATAAAGCCCCTGGAACGTTTTCACCAAAAAAACCTCTACAAATTGCTGATAAACAACTTTAAGAGCAAAGCTGGAAAAGAAATGATTAGTTTTGTTGTTACACCTGAAAACTCCTTTAGATAGAAGATATCACCTTAGAAAATTGTCAGTTATCTGTTCAGCAATAAAGGTTATAAATTTGATTAACATAGCTTTCAGTCATTTACAAAAAATATAAAGCTAGGTATAGTGTTGCATGCCTGTAATCCAAGTACTTGGGAGGCTGAGACAGGAGGATCACATCTTCTAGCACAGCCTCGGCAGCATAGCAAGATTCTCAGCAACCTAATGAGATCCTGTTTCCAAACAAAAAGTTAAAAAAAAAA
>PVJS01011249.1:0-46156 GCA_004027185.1 Glis glis | reverse complement strand
GCAAGGAGTCGGTGATGAGTGACAAACAGACACAGACAACTCAAGGAAGTTGCATCTGAGTGTATTTTGTAAAGCTTCAGGCAAGGATTTTATACACAATGATTAAGGAAACAGAATACATAATCAGCTGATCATTGTTTATGCCTACAGTTTATACAATCTTAATGATTTCTTAATAATTTCTAAAAAGTAACAATGCAAAGCTATAAGAGCAAATAAATGTCAGAGCATACGTCTTGTTTTGCATAATGTTGCGGGCACGTCAGAGCATACATCTTGTTTTGCATAATGTTGCGGGCACGTCAGAGCATACGTCTTGTTTTGCATAATGCTGTGGGCAGCTGCTAAACGCGGTTTTTTGCACCTAAACTATAATGGGAATTGAGGTTATGTCTATAGGGCAAGAGTTTAATGTTTAACCTAGTACCTGTTATTGCTTTCTTACTTTAAAGTTCTATAATTTTCTTTGTTCCAAATTTCTAAATCTCTTTCAAACCATCCCTAAAACCATTTCTATGAAGTTTCCACAAAAAGTTCTTCCTGTTGTAACCCATCTACAATTGTTCTCGAGCCCCCTCTGCCCTACTGGACTAATCCAAACAAGAGCGAGGGAGCGTTCGGGGCCAAAGTAACATTTCTGGGAAAGACCCGTCTATTTTTCTTATAAGGCACAGTTGATGATTTTGAACAAAACACTGCGCTCACTGAGCCATACCTGTTAAAGATTAAGAGAATACAAGAAATTTACAGCAAAGAGAGAACAGCCAAGAAAACAGAAGATCTTGCCAGGCCACCTTTTTCTACGGGCATACTTCCTTGAAGCTTTTGCCACGTCGCGCGTGTTCACGCAAACTCCGTAGGAGGCAGGGCTGTGGCATTTACAGCAAAGAGAGAATAGCCAAGAAAACAGAGGATCTTGCCAGGCCACCTTTTTCTACGGGCATACTTCCTTGAAGCTTTTGCCACGTCGTGCGTGTAGGTTCACGCAGACTCCGTAGGAGGCAAGGCCGTGGCAATAGCCAAAGTAGTTTTCAGCAACAAGAACCATGCAGGAGGCATCACAATACCTGACTTCAAACTATACTACAGAGCCATAGTAATAAAAACATCATGGTACTGGCACAAAAGCAGACAAATAGACCAATGGAGCAGAATAGAAGATTCAGAAACAAATCCACACACTTTTAGCCAATTGATTTTTGACAAAGGGGCTAAAAACATCCACTGGAAAAAAGATAGCCTCTTCAACAAATGGTGCTGGCAAAACTGGCTAATCATATGCAGAAAAATAGAAATAAACCCCACTTTCTCACCTTGTACAAGAGTCAATTCAAGATGGATCAAAGACCTAGAAACCAGACCAGAGACCTTGCAGCTACTTGAAGAGGACATAGGTCCAACACTTTAACACATAGGCACAGGTGAAGACTTCCTCAACAAGATCCCAAAGGCACAGGAAATTAAAATGAGGATCAATACGTAGGATTGCATTAAACTGAAGAGCTTGTGCAGCAAAAGAAACAATCAAGAACCACAACAGAGAGCCGACAGAATGGGAGAAGATTTTTGCCAGCTACTCCTCTGATAGAGGACTCATATCTAGAATATACAGAGAACTTAAAAAAATCACCACTAAAAAAAAAAATAATCCAATCAAAAAATGGGCAAGTGAACTAAATAGACACTTCACAGAAGAAGAAACACAATGGACAATACATGTATGAAAAAATGTTCGACATCATTAGCAATCAGAGAGATGCAAATCAAAACTACCCTGATATTTCACCTAACCCCAATTAGAATGGCAATCATTAAAAACATAACAACAAATGCTGGGGAGGATGTGGAGAAGTAGGAACTCTAATACACTGTTGGTGGGATTGCAAATTAGTGCAACCACTTTGGAAAACAGTATGGAGGATCCTCAGAAGAATGGGAATGAACCTACCATATGACCCAGCAATACCACTTCTAGGCATCTACCCAAAAGAACTGAAACCAAACTACCAGACTAATGCAAGTGTCTCTATGTTTATAGTTGCACAATTCACAATTGCCAAACTTTGGAACCAGCCAAGATGTCCATCAACAGATGAACGGATTACAAAACTATGGGATATGTACACAATGAAATTTTATGCAGCCATAAAGAAGAACAAAATTACATCATTTGCAGGGAAATGAGGGAACTGGAGAACATTATGCTAAATGAGATTAGTCAGTCACAAAGAGTGAAAAGTCAGATGTTCTCCCTAATATGGGGAAGCTAGGGAGAATGGGACTTAGAAGGGACTCTAAACAAAGAAGGAGAAAACTTCAGTTGAGCAAAGAAGGGGACCTAACTGAGGGAGATGGGAGGGGGGGAAGAGGGAAATACACTAATGCATATGATGTATATACACAAACTTATCAATCACTATGCTGAGCATGGAAAGGAGGGAAGGGGGAGGGAATAAGGTGGGATTTGAGGGAGGGCTAAATGAGCAATGTGTGTGCATGCATGCTTCTGATACCCTGACACTTATCAAAATGTATAACTACAATGCACCAATAAATGTAATAAAATAAAAAAAATAATAAAATAAATATTAATAGAGCTGGGCGTGGTGGCACACACCTGTAATCCCAGTACTTGGGAGGCTGAGACAGGAGGATCACAGGTTTGGGGCCAGCCTCAACAACTTAGTGAGGCTGTCAGTAACTTAGTAAGACCCTGTTTCAAAATAAAAATAAAATAGGGCTAGGGGTGTAGCACAGAGGTAGAATGCCCCTGGGTTCAATCCCCAAGCAACACCAGCACCACCACCACCACAACACACATACACAAACAAAATAAAATAAATAAAAACAAAATAGGGCTGGGTGTGTATCTCAGAGATAGAATGCTCTTGGGTTCAATCCTCAGTACTACAAAAAACAAAAACAAACAACTCCCCCAACAAACATATAACTTTTGGAGGATATTTAATTTGGTAATGTACAGAGTAAGGGTCCTCTATTATAATGTATTCTCTTTCTTCCTTCATTGCTAGAATATAGCTGAAAGTCGTTTTTTTTTTTCTAGCTAAATATGTAACTGGCCGACACTTCATTGGAACAGTCCTGGGCACTCCACTCCCTTGTAAGATTGACTTGCACTCCATGTCCTCCTCGAGGGTCCTCCACCATGGGATCGTCCCGCCCTCTGGCAGAGGGTGCGCACAGCTGGAAGTAAAGAGCTGATTTCTGACCAGCTCCTTCAGTGAACAGGCTGGCGTCAGCTGCAGTTTTAGAAAGTATTTAAAAGAAATGATCTAAAGTAGATTAGCTTCAAAGTTTAGGTTTAGACGTCCTTCCATTTCTCAATTAACTGATCAAAATGGCAAAAAACCACCAAAGAAATGAAAAAAGAAAAAGAAAATGAAACAATTAATAGGGCCTGTAAGTTGGGCATGGTGGCACATGATTGTAATCCTAGTACTTGGGAGGCTGAGACCAGAGGATCGCAGGTTCGTGGCCAGCCTCAGCTACTTAGTGAGGTCCTCCGCAACTTAGTGAGACCCTGTTTCAAAATAAAGAATAAAAAAATAGGGCTGGGTTGTAGCTCGGAGATAGAATGCCCCTGGGTTCAATCCCCTGTACCAGAAAAACAAAACAAAACAACCTGCCCCCCCCAAAACAAAAAACAAAATCCAGAGGGCTAGGGGTGTAGCTGGGAGGTAGAATGCTCTTGGGTTCAATACCCAGTACAAAACAAACAAACAAACAAACAAACAAACAAAAACAAAAAGGCCTTTAAGTGCAAACTTTATTTGGGTTATAAAGCATACTGGGTATTATCCCACCTGAGCTCCATTTCTAGGTCATTCTTTGGCTTTTACTTTTTTACTAATAAGATAGAAATAAACAGTAAATAAAGATATACCACACACATGTATATAATATATATGTGCATATGATCAGTTTCATGCATTCTAAGTTACAAAACATGGAAGGAGTTGGTCCATGTGCACTGAGGGCATTGATTTGAGTCCTTGGTTATAAAATCCTCCTGGAGCACAGCCAGCAAGCTCTTTGGCCCATCTACTGTCCTATTTCTTATCTATCCATCTATCTATCTATCTATCTATCTATCTATTTTGGTATTGAGGATTGAACCCTGGGGCATTCTACCTCCAAGCTACACCCCAGTCCTATTTTATTTTTATTTTGAAGCAGGGTCTCCCTAGGTTGATGAGAGTCTCACTACTTGCTGAGGCTGTTCTCAAACCTGTGATCCTCTTGTCTTAGCCTCCCAAGTACTGGGATTACAGGTGTGTACCACCACATCCAGCTTCTCCACTACTTATGAAAGCAGCGTGTGTGTGTGTGTGTGTGTGTGTGTGTGTGTGAGAGAGAGAGAGAGAGAGAGAGACAGACAGACAGACAGACAGACAGAGAAACAGGAAGTCCCTGTGAGCTAAACTATAGGATCGGGAAGGAGGGAGACTAGACCATTAGAGTCCTGACTATCCCCATCTAGCACTGCCCCTGGGTTGGTTCTTAGCGATTCTCTGATAAAGGCTTAGCACCGGGGTCAATGGAGAAGGCGAGTTAACTTCTGTAATCTGCAGTACTGGTAGACCATGATTTGCTGCAATTGGAGAACTAGGCTGTGTATTAATTCTACAATGCTTGTAGAATTTTTAGCCAGTCCACTTTTGCTGGGCGAGTGTCTTGAAATGTTTTCACCTGGATTATTATTATTATTATTATTATTATTATTATTATTGCTGTTACTATTTTGTGGTACTGCTGCTGAGCTACACCCCAGCCCTTTTTATTTTTATTTTGAGGCAGGATCTTGGTAAGTTGCCCAGACTGGCCTTGAAGTTGTGATTCTCCTGCCTGCCTCAGCCTCCTGAGTTGCTGGTGGCCTAGATAAGGTTCCTGACATCATGAAGCTTAGATTCCTGTGGAAAGTGGATATTAATCAAGCACCCAAATAGGCAAAATAATTCCAGAGTGGTGACACGAAGGTTAAAAAACCCTGCATTTGATGGAGCCTGGCTACTTGTGAGTGGACAGTCCCGAATCTCTTTGCTGATGACAAATAGAGTGCTGAGTTACAAGGAATGGACAGCGCTTCGAACCCTGATTGCTTCTAGTCTGGGCCAAAGCTTCCAAGTTCAAATTCCCTCCTCTCTGGAGGGAAACACAAAGTTGTTCAGGAGAAAACAGACCTTGTGTAGGGTGTTCCCCCAGGTCCTGCCATCTGTCCCTTTTTGTGACATGTTTTGTGTGAACTCCTAAAGAGCAGGGACATTTTGCTCACTGCTGTGCTACCCGCCCCTCGCAAAGCACCCGACATGTAAACACTCTTGGAATGAATGAACGCACGCAGTGACATAAAAATCGGGACTCACCTGTCATCCTTCAAATTGCTTCTCCCCTGCGTTATCCTAGTGAGTGCAAATGACACCCCTGGCTCTCCAGCCAGAAATCTGGGCGCCATCTTTGACCCTCCAGCCCAAGCTCGCCCCTGAGTCTTGCTGATTCTCTTCTTGTGCTTGGGTGTGTGGGGTTTTGTCCTCCTGTGCTCTCTTTATCCCCAGCCACCACAATAGCAGAATGTCCCATACTTCAACCAGACAGATGGATATAAAGTATGAATTGGAAAGAACTCTTACTTAAAACAATGGCTGCCCACACTGTCCTATCCTCTTGGGATGGAACAAGGCCCGGTACACTTTGGTGGCAGGTGCCTCCCCAGCCTTGGCTCTGGGCCTTGCATCCCAACCAGGTCATCCTACACCACCAGAGGGCTGGTCCCGTTGGTGTTCAGTAGATGGTGGAGCTGAACTCAGGTGCAGCTGGGAAATGAGCTACAGCCTCCCGGTCACTTGGGAAGGCCAGGACTGTCGGAGGAAGGCAACTGAGGCAGGAGTTGAACTTCCCCTTCCAGTGGAGCCTCCTGTGGCAAAACTGGGTCCCCTCGCCTGCACTGGATTAAAAAAGCCATTAGGGCCCTTCTGCCAGGCCACCTATGAGGTACTATCCTCGCCAGCATATGGGAGCAAGGGCATCGCAGGGGCCTTGGGCCATAAAACGTGATGTGGACCCTGATAAGCATCTTTGTGGTCACAAGAAGCCCCATAAAGCCGAGGCATGTGGCTGTGCCAGGTTCCCAGCTTCAAGGAGGGGGGGTGGTGGTGCATGAAAGACTCAGCTCGGCTGTACTTTAGATATTCTTCTTCTTTTTTTGGCAAGCAATTTGTCTTGCTGCTTCCTTTCCCCCCAGTCTAGCTGCTGCTCCCCGCCACCTCACGCTCACTACTCCTCACAGCTAACCAGCTCAGGACCCTCCAAAAAAGAGGGCCCCAGAAACCAACCCTGGACTTAAGCCCCAAGGGGGACCCAGAAACCAACCCTGGACTTAAGCCCCACGGAGAGCCAGATTCCCGCCTGGGGGAGCTGCCTGCTCAGAGGAGGGACCAGCCGACCTCTGGGAGGCAGGCAGCCAGTGAGGAGTAGCGCCCTCCTGTGCTCAGAGAAGAGAACAAAGCGATTATGTTGTAGCAGCCACTTTGCATTGGGGAAGATTGATCTGTCCTTCTGCTGTGTTGTTTCCATAGAAGCAGGGCTTAACCTTTTAAGTGAAGATTATAAAGCCACCTAATTCATTTAAAATTAGGCTTCAAGCACCTCAGTACTTAATGCCCAAGAGTTTCTGTGGGACTTGCAGTAGCCATTGATCTGACTGCCAGACAGAGCCGGTGACTGCAGCGTTTGAAAACTGATTCCAGTAGCAATCTAGTTTGTTTTATTTTTAAAAATTAACTTCACAAGGAGGTATAACTTCTATAACTTCTGTAGAAGATCACTATAATATTAATGGATATCTTTTAATTAATGAATAGCATTGACTTCATAAACACAGGAAGATTGGCACGCAGGCAAGACACATGCACATTCAATTAAAGTAATTTATTGTATTTTTCCAGAACAGACATAAAGAGCATCTTGGGAATTGATATCACAACACAGTTTTACACCATTTTCACAACTAGCCTTGCGCTGAATTGTTTTTTAAAAGAACATAGTAATTTTTAAAAATCTAAGTATTTACATATTAATAAAACATATATACAGAAGATTGAGACATTATCCATTGATATGGAATTTTGTTTTTGCTATGAAAGCCCATAAAAAGGATTTCTGAACCAAGTCTGAACAGTAGTCACAGTAAATTAACACAAATACAATTTTAATTTACAAAATATGATTTTATGGTTGCACTTTTGATATGTATTTCCAATTTGTGAACCCATTGCACATATCTGTGAGTTTACTCCTATCCCTTGAGTATTGAAAACTCCAAGCTGCTGCCAGTCTCGGAAGGAAGTGCTTCTGAAGGTCCATGGTGCATATTTGACAGACCCATGGTTATAAGTAAATGTTTCCACCTTTACTAGAGACATATTCATCATCGTTTAATAAAGTGAAAGGTCACTAATTAATCTTTTCTATTCCCTTGAGGAATATTTCATTCTGGGAGGCAGAAGACTAATTTTTAAGCATATGCTGCAGAAAAACCAAAGCCCCGGTTGGTACACAGTCGTCCATCAGACCAGGGGATCGAACAAAGGAACTGGTTTCAGGGAAGGGATTACGTGCTGGCAGGAGATGGGGAAGGCTAACTAAAAGATAAGAGGGAGATAATTTCTCTGAAGCTTCTGTGTAGCTTCAAAAAGAAGAAAAATAAATGACACGGATAGATGAAATGAAATGGAACTGTGTAGAAAACAGATTCTTCAAGCCACACCTAAAAAACTAGTTTTTGGGGTCACATTACAGGGAGGTTGTATGCCATCTTCAGTTGGTCCTAGTGGAATTCTGGCTTATCCCGGAGCGCCCCTCCTGTCCCTAGGTCTGGCTCTTCAGTGCAGTAATACAAGCACCTTGGACAGGGTAGTTAGGAAATCTGGGCTCTCTGCTCAGCAGCCATGCAAGGGTTCCCTGGCCCTGGGCAACGACTTACTCTGCTCCTGTTTTCTTGCCTGCAGAGAGGGTGGGACGGACTGACCTGTCAGAGTAACTGTTATTATGAAAAAGTGCAAGAGAAAGGTATAAAACTGTCAGCATGACAGTTTCCAACCCCGGGGTTGTTGGTTTTTATTTATTTATTTACTTTGGATCTGCAGCCAAATTTCTTTCATGCCAATCCCTGGCCTTTGGGTCAGATGTCAAAGATTCAAGGCAATTTACTTTATACAATAAATGAGGTGTAAATGCAATGTTTCTACATAAGTGCTATTTTCAATTCACTCTTTTATCAAAGAAAAAAATCTGGAGGTAAATATTTCTGTAAAACAAATAACCACATGGCAAGATATCGCTTCAAAAATCCAGATTTTCTTATGTTGGTTTTATGTAAAGTGGAGGGCAAGAGTATCAGAAATCAAATAAACTATAGAATATTAGGCAAGTACACTTGTGGCTGGTCACCACGGTCAAAACTCTGGGCCACTGAGTTAACCACCTGTTGTTAGGTATCAAGTAGATAACTGGTTACTTTGAGTTTTTCACTTTTGAATTAATTTTTCCATCTCTGTGTTGACTCAACTTATGTGAAAGGTTTTTCTCCCCTAAGAATTCATACATCACTTGCACTTATTTGATTACCCCTGGTTATTTTGGGGTGCACTGATTTCAAAAATAATTCCATCTCCTAGGTCAGAACTATCCTGTCTCCCAAACAACTTTTTCCTCTAAGCTGAAGGTCTAATTAATTTTAGCTTTCACAACCCCTCTCTCAGTTCTGGAAAGAGCCATTTTCCTTTATACTGCAGCTAAGCAGTTTACTTGAAAATTAATATGCTCGGCAAGTCTGTATGTTCACATTGAGGTTATGAGCGAATAAAAACAGAAAGAGAGAAGAGCTTCTTCCCGAGGACGAGAAACTTATGAAGGACGAGAAACACGGGCTGCACTTCCGAAGGGCACGAGATCAACTCGAAAATGAGTAAAAAATCTCATACCAAATTGGAGGCTCGATTACAAAGAAAGCATATGAAACTGTTCAAACATGACAGGTAAACTTCACGGAACACCCACACTTTGCAGGAACCTGAACTGCTACGTGGATCTCTGAGGAAATTCACACGGAAGAGTTACGTATGCTAATGGCCAAGGTCACTAAATGAAAGTCTAGGCAATGAAACCTGGTTCTGGGTCCTCCGTGTTTTCTCTCCTGGTGTCAAATATGTTACCTACAACAGAGACAAGACAGTGAAGGGGACGGCCGCTCTCTAGGGAGAGTTGTGCATTCCGCGACCTGGCCAGAGCCAGGAGTTGGGGATAAGCAGGGACTTCACTTGGAGATGTCTGCATTGTAAAGTTGCTAAGTTTTTAGCCACAGCTTCAAAAGTTGTACTAAATGAGTAATTTAAGGAATTAGAAATCTGTGCTGATTATATTTTATAGGGAAGCCTGTGAATATGTATTATCATTAGAATATGTCCATATATTGTCCAGTAATAGAAAGGGCCTAAATGAAACATAACTTGCCTGCAAAAATGTGAAAAGATTTGTAACAAAATGGCAAAATGCTTCTTAGTGAAACCCAAAAAATTTAGGAAACAAAATTTTATGTTTTTGATCTCAATTTCAGAAATAAAATCAGCCAGGCTTGGTGGCACATGCCTATAATCCTAGTACTTGGGAGGCTGAGACAGGAGGATCGCAGGTTCAAGGACAACCTGAGCAACCTAGCAAGACCCTGTTTCAAAACAAAAAATATAATAGGGCTGGGGTGTAGCTCAAAGGTGGAATGCCCCTGGGTTTAATATCCAATACCACCCCCCCACACAAAAAAAACAAAAAAAAAGAAAAGAAACAAAATCAATATAGAGAAAATGTGTGGGGGACACCCAGTAATTTAAATTTTCTTCCTTGCACTTTTTTAAGAAGAAAAGTATGTAAAATAATGCCAATTTGTGATGCAAATTGCTAGGCCCTGATGAACGTCACCATATTTCATTACTGGAAGCCCCATTTTTAAATTTTAGAAAGCACTGTTTTGATTTTACTTTACGCTCTTTTTTAAATGGCCAGACCCGGGGAGTTTTTAATTCCTCATCCCGCACTCTTTCTACATCTGACTGCAGCATTTACATAACTGCTTCTGCCTCTCACAGTAGACCAGGAACAGGCATTTGGACCCCAGACCCCATCACAGTGCTGGATCCTGGGATCTGCTCAAAGGGCTCACTGAATGGGGTGGAGAGGGAATGAATTAAGAAAACACAGCCGGGCATGGTGGTGCACGCCTGTAATCCCAGTACTTGGGAGGCTGAGACAGGAGGATCGCAGGTTGGAGGCCAGCGTCAGCAACTTAGTGAGACCCTGTTTCAGAATAAAAAATAAAATAGGGCTGGGAATGTAGCCCGGAGGTAGAATGTCTCTGGGTTCAATTTTTAGTAACAAAACAAAACAAACAAAAAACATGTTTACCCACTGTAGAATCTACATCCATTTTTGTTAAAACTAGACAAAAAGAAGGTTGCTTAGCTGTAGTAAGTAGAAACAAACGCCATTTGGGTGCCTGACTGTAACCCTGTCCTGGTCACTTCCGGTTCATAGCAACACTAAAAGGATTTTCACGTCTCCCTGATACATACATAATTTGAAGGAGAAAAAATGACCTTGAAAAAGTAATAAAGGCATTGTTGAATCTTACAAAAGGCCCGGAGGCTGCCAGAGCAGATAAATGAGATACTGAAGGTCTGTATCAGAGACCTTGGCTGCTCCCAGGGTCCTGAGTGGGAGGCTCAAGTTCAAGGCCGAAGCTACATGTGTGAGAAGCGGAATTCACAGCTGGGATGGTCCTATTAGGCACATGGCAGGAGGGGGTGTTAGCACTTGCACTGTATTCAAAGAAGCCCACCAAACTGGGCTTTAGAGAGGTGACAGAGGGACCTGCTGAACTATCAAGGTTATTTAATTTTATTACTGCAAAATCTGAGCACCAATCAGATTTTGCAGTAATAAAATGATAAACGTTTAGTAATTTTTTTGGGGGGGTCCTGGGGATTGAACTCAGGGGCATACTACCTCCGAGCTAAACCCCCAGAGCCCATTTTAATTTTTATTTTGAAACAGGGTCTCACTAAGTTACTGAGGTTGCCCTTGAATCTGCCAGCCTCCTGTCTCAGCCTCCCAAGCGCTGGGATTCTAGAGTGCGCCCCCGCGCCGGCTCCTGTGTAGTCATGTGTCCAGGGGAAAGGCCCACGCTGTTCTACCGCTTTCCTCATGAGGACCTCGCGGTGCTGGGCAGCACTGGAGCGAGGAATGGAACAGATGAGTGAAACACAGAACTTGGGGTAGATGACCACGAGCACCCTAACTGTGAGACTGAGACACCCTGCGATGGAGTCCTAAAGGGATCAGCGCATCCATCATCTCTTAGGATCATTAAGAAACATGCAGAGACAAGCTGGCTTTGGCTTAGGCATAAGAAAGCTCTATGGTGCAGTGGCTGGGAGTCCGGCCCGGTTCCGGCCAGGCCATCAACACACTGTTGAGACCTTGGGGAAGTCATTAATGTTTCTGGGCCTCAGGCTTTTTTTCCTGTAAAATAAAAGGACTGGATAAAAAGAAGGGATTGAACTAGATGATCTCTTGAGTTCCTTCTCATTCTCAGATTCTGTGAAAGGTTTTTAGTTCCACGAGGCTGTTTCACTGTCCCCTGTGCTCAGTTTTCTTGTGAGAAACATCTTCTGCCTTTCTCCTCAGACAGATGCAAAGGTATTATTTCTTTCTTCTTCTTTTTTTTTTGGTACTGGGGATTGAACCCAGGGACAGTCTACCTTTGAGCTACATCCTCAGACCCATTTTATTTTTTTAAATTTTGAAATAGTGTCTCACTTCGTGGCTGAGGCTAGCCTCGAACCTGCGATCCTCCTGTCTCAGCCTCCCAAGTACTGGGATCACAGGTGTGCGTCATCATGCCCAACTCAAAGGTATTATTTCAAGGGGCATGGTCTTCAAATAATAAAACAAAAGCCCACTGTGCCACATGACAGATGGTACAAAGGCCCTGGAGGTAACTGGGGGTGGGAGACGTGCTCTGGGAAGCACAATTAGAAAAACACGGTATTCCTCCCAAGGGCCTCCTGAAATGCACAATTTCATTATTATGATTAGTATTTCCTGCATCTACTGGGCATGGGCTGGGGGTGATAGGAGTAAGGCCAGAGATGAGTTGTCTTGATATTCAGAGAATGACAGATTGGGAAGGAACGACAGAGATCACATATTTCAATTCTCTTAATTCACAAATGTGGAAACGCAGCCAAACAAGAAGAAAAATCCCTTTTATATAATGACTATATATGGAAAGAACTTGTCAGTGCAGATCCTTTTTGCGCTGTGTGGCTCATTTCATTTATTTGTCCATCGATCTGTTGCTTAGCTACTCAATGCAGAGAAAGCAAGCAATGCATCACTTCCACGCTGGGTGTTCTTGCTGCTCTGAGCATGCTCACTAACACGTGCCCCTCCTACACCTATGGGCTCTGCTGCAGAGGCCCTCTTGGGATATGAGCTACCACTGAACACAGGACCACGAGGAATGCTCCTGAATTCCTACACAGAATAGATACTCCATTAATATTTGCTGAATTAATTAAAATATGAACACCCCAAATCTAGAGGTAAAAAAAATTGAAGTCTTTTCAGTTAGAGGTCTTTTTGGGGTGTCTGCATTTCATAGACAGAAACTTTGGGTATTCTCTTGAGGGCAGTCAATGAAGAGGGCTGAGCCCAAGTGAGGGAGTAAATTGTTTGCCACAGGGATCACTGATCAGACACCTGTCCCACCTGCTCTCAGGTATGAATTGATATAGAGGCAGGAGGCCAGAATCAGAGGTTTACACTGTGAGGTCAGACTCACATCCGTGACTTAATACGACTGTGTGCAGCAAACGCTTCAGCGCGAGGTTATGGGGGGCGGTCAGGTTAGGATGCTAGGTGCGTGCGTGCATGCTGGAGGGACTGGCTTATCCAGTCATGCAATTAAAACCCAGTAGTCATCGGCGCCCATTATATGAAGAGCAGTGATTATCTCTGAGGCTTTTTGGGAGGAGGTGGGAGAAGACAGAATAGATAGAAATTTGGTCCCAGAAAATCAGTGATTCCTGTTCTAAAGTGAAATTTCATTTCATGTTAAAATATCTTTTAATGTCCAAAAGTTTGGAGAGGCAAAATGTTGTGATACTAAGTTCTTAGGGTTTGCATTTCTGAGATTTTTCTGAATATGAAACAGTGTGAAAAATGTAGGTTTTCATGCTTTTTATATTCGATATGAAAAATATATCTGATCCCAGGGCCTTGAGGAGCTGGGAACGCTAGGGACTGGGCCTGCTACAGAAGCAGCTTGCTCAAGCATCTGCATCTCTAATGTGGAAAGCATTTTCCATGCAAATATTTTCCAGCACCGTATTTTCCAGCGGGTGATGAAAATGTAAATGTGTTTTACCTGTTGGTGGTAGAGAAATGCTGTCCAGTCTTTCATCACCGTCAGCTACCTCTGCTGGTTACAAACATAAAACACAAATCTCATTAGTTTCACGGAGCACATTCATTTTACTGAATACAGTAATACAATTAAAATAACTCCAGTATGCATAATGATTTTCACCTTCTTTTCCCTTTTCAGCTTCAGTTGGTTCACATTACAGACTTTACTGTCATTATTGAGATATATTTTTTTGATGAGGATGACATAAAATCAACTTTTATGTATTAAAATTTTAAAAAATCATATGAACCGTCTTCTATCAATCACTGGTGATTTCAGTTCACTTTTGCTTTTTTGTGGTACTGGGGATTAAACCCAGAGGCATTCTACTTCCCAGCTACACCCCCGGTTCTTTTTATCTTTTTGTTTTTGAAACAGGGTCTCACTAGGTTGCTGAGCATCTCGCTAAGTTGCCAAGACTGGTCTTGAACCTGTGACCCTCCTGTCTCAACCTCCCAAGTACTGGGATTATAGGCATGTGCCACTATGCCTGGCCACTTTTTTTTTTCCGGTACCGGGGATTGAACCCAGGGGCATTCTACCTCCGTGCTACACCCCTGGCCCTATTTTTTTTTTTTTTTTGCGGTACCGGGGATTGAACGCAGGGGTGGTCTACCTCCGCGCTACGCCCCCGGCCCTATTTTTTATGCTTTATTTTGAAACCAGGTCTCACGAAGTTGCGGAGGGCCTCACTAAGTAGAGAGAGAGAGAGAGGAGAGAGAGGAGACAGAGAGAGAGAGAGTGTACGCGCTGAGGCTGGCCGCGAACCCGGATCCTCCGGTCTCTGCCTTGGGATTACAAGCGTGCGCCACCACGCCCAGCCTGCCCGGCCACTTTTACTTATTTATATGGGCTTCAACATCTAACCAGCACCTGGGGTGGATATTTAAACATGTCACAGAAGGCACACGAGTCAGTGAACTCCTGTACTTGTCATCCCCAGAGCCACTGAGAATGAACCTTTCTTTGGAAGTGCCTGGAAATTCAGATCCTGGGGCTGACAGTCTGACTTTGGCAACCATTCATTCATGAACAAAATCATGGAGAAATACATATTTCTTCCAAACATTCTTATCCTCTCTGACTTAAAATGTAAACCCTAAGTGAGGCCCTCTGAAACTTAGTGAGACCCTGTTTCAAAATAAAGAAGAAAAAATAGGGCTGGGGGTATAGCTTGGAGGTAAAATGCCCCTGGGTTCAATCCCCAGTACTGCAAAAAAAAAAAAAAATGTAAACCTTGCTCATTTCTGATATATATATTTCTGTGTGTGTGTGTGTGTGTGTGTGTGTGTGTGTGTGTGTGCGTGCTTCTGGGGACTGAACCCAGGGGCATTCTATCTCTGAAATACACCCCCAGCCCAATTTTATTTTTTATTTTGAAACAAGGTCATCTAGGCGTGCTGGCATATGCTTGTAATCCCAGTACGTGGGAGGCTGAGACAGGAGGATCACAGGTTCGAAGCCAGCCTCAGCAACTCAGTGAGGCTCTCGGCAACTTAGCGAGACCCTGTTTTCCAAATAAAAAATTATATAGGGTTGGGGGTTTAATTTGGAGGTAGAAGGGCCCTGGGTTCCATCCCCAGTACCACAGGAAAAAAAAAAAAAAAGAAACAGGGTCTCTCTAAGTTGCTGAGGTTGGTCTTGAACCTGTGATCTTCCTGTCTCAGCCTCCCAAGTACTAAGATTACCAGTGTGCAGCACCACGTCCGGCTTCTGATATATAAAATATATATTATATATATATTCTGATATATAAATATATTGTAAATATATATATTTCAATTTCCTTAGGAGTTTTGCAAAGGTAGATCCTTCAGTCACAGAAACCTTCCACTAAAAGCAAAGAGAAGGGGCTCACACGCCTTTCAATAACTGAAGGGCGTGTGTGTCTCCCCTAACATGCTGGGGACAGAGGAATACACTTCCCTGGGGCCTCTGAGCTACACCCTCAGCCCTATTTTATCTTTTATTTTGAAACAGGGTCTCATTAAGTTGCAGAAGGCCTCCTTAAGTTGCTAAGGCTGGCCTTGAATCTGTGATCCTCCTGTCTCAGCCTCCCAAGTACTTGGATTACAAACATGGACCCGGTTCATGCTCATTTTTATATTTAAAAGACATCGTTTTTTAGTGAGGTGTGGTGGCACACACCTATAATCCCAGTACTTGGGAGGCTGAGACAGGACAATCACAAGGTTCAAGGACAGCTTCAGCAAGTAGTGAGACTGTCATCAGCTTAAGAAGACCCTTTTTCAAAATAAAAATGAAATAGGGCTTAGGGTGTAGCTTGGAGGTAGAACACCCCTGGTTCAATCCCCAGCACCACACCGACACACACACACACACACACACACACACACACACACACACACACAAAGACATAATTTTTTTCTAATTGATTTGAGTGAACTTGAATAGGTAGATGATTTACATAATTCTTTCATTGCTTAGAATTTAAAAATTATCCAATAATAATAATAATAATAACAATAGTTTAAAAAACCAGGCAATACGGCACATGCCTGTAATCCCTGTACCTGGGAGGCGGAGACAGGAAAATTGCAGGTTCCAGGCCAGCCTCAGCAACTTAGCAAAGCCCTCAGGAACTTAGTGAGACCTTGTTTCAAAATAAAAAATAAAATAGGGCTGGGGGTATAGATCAGGGTATATAGGTATATATAGGGGTATAGAATGCCCCTGGGTTCAATCCCTAGTACCAAACACACAAAATAAAATAAAATAAAAAATAAATGGCAACAATGATAGCCACCACCATTTGTTAAATGCTTAATATTTACTGAGCTCTTATATGTGTGTCATTTAACCCCTAGAAATCCCGACAGGGTAGCCTGTTGTTAAGTTCATCTTAACATACCAGGAAACAGAGAGGTGAAGAAACTTACTCAAGGTTACACAGCTAGAAATGACTGCCAAGGATCCGAACTGGGTTAATCTGGGCCCTTGGTCTCTTTGCTATTACTAATCCAAACATATCACATGCATAGTTATGAGCTAATTTTGTTAAACTTCAAGTTTTAGTTCATTTTGTACATTATTAACGCTCTGTCCTTTATATGCATAATTGCTTTTCATTTAGTTATTAAAAAACCAGTTGGGATATAAGTTGACCTTCCCTTTGTAATTCAGGTATCCTTGCTGTTCATAGGCAGGCCTATGCAATTATGTGCTTATGTCAGAACAGAACATATACTACAAAAATATATGTAAATTTTTATATATAAATTAGTATATGCTAGCTGTATGAGCAGGGGGCCAGTGTCATGGATGAAGGACATCACTGTGTTATTTAAACTTAATTATAACATCTGTCTGTGACAACAAGTTCACAATCTTTCTTCCCTGGTGACAATCAAGCTGTAAAATTTGGAAAAGATCGAGCAAGTCCAATAAAAATTTAATAGCAGTGACAGCTTTACTCTTGGATCTAACACAAATAATAAATTGTGATTTCAGCTCGAAGGAAGTCATCTAATGAAAATGATAAAAATCCACGCCAGGAAAGGAATCATTCCAGTTATAGAAAAAAATTATTACATGTGATGAGAGCCCCAAATGAATTTCTATTTGGATTTGCATAACGACCTTTTGCGTCCGAGCGGGGCGCTGCTTCTTTCTTGAGGCGGTGCTGACTTCTCTAAGCTCTTAGCTGATTAGCTCACCCAGTCAGACTCTGTACCTAACTCCAGGAATTGAGCCAAGTATGATAAATAAGGTTGAAGTCGTGGAGTATCCACAAGACGCTGTTTGTGGTATGGTTTAGATGGAAAATAATCAAGACAGAAAGCACAGAAGCGAGTGGCACCATTGATCCAGGCCTTTAGTTCCCTGGCGGGAAAGCCAAGTGGCTCTGGTTTCGGTCATGGACGCCCCACTTTTGAGCTGCTTGAGAAGGAAGTCTAATGGTGCTGCACACACCGGGCGACAAACTATTTGGTAGGCCATGGCTGCTGCGCTCTATGGTTTCAGTCTGGTTTGCCTGTATTTTAGGGGTACTTTTGTTTTACACCTTCCTCTTTTCAGTCGCTAATAGAACCTACTGGAAACACATCACAATTATCTAGGCAGATGACCTAAACCTGGTGGTCAGAAGTTCAAATGTCCTATGTCAAATATTCTGATGCCTATGGAACAGGAGTGGACAATCTCCGGAGCTTCCAAGAGAGGAGGAAGGGAAGGCGGGGAGCAGGCTAGGGTTGGGGTCCCATTCTGGAGAAACAGGCATATGTATGGGGGAGGGAGGAACAAACATATGAGATGTGAATTATTGTATTTATTTTTTTGGTACTGGGGATTGAACCCAGGGGCATTCTACTTCTGAGCTACACCCCACCCCTAGCCCTATTTTATTTTTTAAAATTTGAAACAGGTTCTTGCTAAGTTCCTGAGGCTGGTCTGGAACCTGTGCTCCTCCTGTCTCAGCTTCCCAAGTATTTGGATTACAGGCATGCGCCACCTCGCCTGGCTGAGATGTGAATTATTAATATAAGATTGGTTATGTATAATATAACATGCAGCATAGCAAAGGCAGCAGAAATATGAAACTGAAACAACTTCCTGTTGTCATTTGCTGGTCCAACAAGGCTTCTTCTCTGTCCCTGAAAACAGCCTTCCCTAATACCTCCCTCTACTCTGTGACTTCTACCTTCCAAGGTTTCTCTTAACACTTACTCTGCAGGTCTCTTAGGGGCTTTTAATCACGTTCCTCCTCGAGAGGGGTACGATCTGGAACACAAAGCCCTCTCCTTCCTTTCCCGGGTGACGCTGCAGCACTTCAATTAATAACCTCAAGAGTCTGGGCTTAGACAGCTCCGTCCCTCCAGCTCCTGGGGAGCTTCAAGCACTGTGCTTTCCACCTGCTCCGACCAGCCTGTGAGGGAGGACGGGAGCAGCCATCCCGGGGAGCTGCCCGCCTGCCTGGGGCTAGTCCAGGTGGGTGCAGGGTGTGGGAACCACACGTGGCTGGTTCTTGGGTACGCTGGCCCCTTTGCCTTTCCTCTGCGCTTACTGGTATTAAATTTGGGTCTCGTCACGATGACACATTTTAGATCTGTCTCAAAGCCAAACATTGTATTTAGTGTCGGTATTTGGGAAATCAACAGTTCCCCCTGTAAGTCAATAGGCAAATGGAAGTTCTCACATACTCAAATAGTCAAGATGCCCAAACAATGAATCTAGACAACACACGCCAACTTAATTCTTACTGGTACAGACACCACTCGGGTTTAATACCTGAAAAAAATTATTTTGGTACTGGAGGTTGAACCCAGGGGCATTCTACCCCTGGCCATATTTTATATTTTGTTTTGAAACATGGTCTCACTAAGTTGCTGAGGGAACTCGCTAAGTTGCTGAGGCTGGCCATGAACCTGTGATCCTCTTGTCTAAGCCTCCCAAGTACCAGGATTACAGGCGTGTGCCACCATGCCCAGCTAAAACTGAAATCTGACTTGGACCATAAAACTGAGAAGATGCCACACCCAACAGGACACTGGCGCTGTCAGTCAGGATGACTTACTGGGTAAACCTTCCGGGCACCTTACCTGTCCTTCAACTGTAAACGATTTTTTTTTCTTTTTACTTCCAACCCTGAAACCTAGGGGGGATAAAGTAATAAAAGGGGGGCTTTTGTGAAATAACAGAAGGTGGAAGCAGGAAACCTTTAGCACAGGAAGGCATAAGAGCCATGCTAACATGTTAATCTCCCAGGTGTCTTTCAGTCAGTCTACCTGAAGTCAGGCCACCATGACAGGAGACTTTGAGCCTTTGGGGGAGAAAAGGAGAAAAGAGGAAACTGGGAAGGGAGTATAATTTCACTAGGAGATGGGGCAGAGAAGGAAATGAGAGACCACGCTACGGAGGAAGGAAAGGGGACTCTGTGATGACACCGGGAGTCCTAAGAACCCTGTCCCCGAGGGCAGAGCTCAGTCACAGGGCCAACCCTGAATTCTGGAGGGAAGGGGGTAAACATCTGGAGCTCTGTTAGGGAGCTGATGAAATATCCTCAGGCTTCCACGTGGTTTGGACTAGGCAGACAAGGCCTCCTGTGGAGGACTACGGTCTCTTCCTTTCTGGAATCACTGATGGCTTCATTGATTCCGTCAATAAATATTTCTTGAGAGTCAGCCCTGTCTCACACACTGTGTACGGCTTGGGACACAAACATGACTTAGATGCAGTCCCTGCCCTTTCCACAGTCCAGCAGAGATAGGAAAGTAACTAACTGTTCAGATGGAGGAAAGCGCTGGGGCCTCCGTGAAGGCTGCAGGAGGGAACCTTCCAGATGCTGGTGAAAGGTGGAGGCCTCTCCCTGGCAGAGGGAATGCCTGCACGGTGAGAGCGGCCCTGTCCAGGAGCAGGAAGAAGGCAGCCTGGTGGCGGAGCCTGAGGCCCATGGCAGATGACGCTGGTGAGGAGGGCAGGGCTGGACTGGGAAGGGTGCACCTGATGCTCTGTTAGAGACTGCTGCGGCTCGAATGTGTCCCCAGGCCTCGCGTGTTAGGGACTGCATTCCCCATGCACCGGAGCTGGCAGGCGTGAGGCTGTGCAGGCTCTGCCCTCGCCAATTGATCGATGCTATTACTGTGGGAATGGGCTGGGCGCTCATGCTCTTACCATGGAAATGAGTATTTATTTATTCATTTATAACCCACTGTGGGGGGTTGAGCCCAGGGGCATTCTGCCTCTGAGCTATAGTCCTAATCTTATTTTTTGTTTATTTTTTTTTGGTACTGAGGGTTGAACCCAGGGTCATTTTACCTCTGAGCTATACCCCCAGCCCTATTTTATTTTTATTTTGAAACAGGGTCTCACTAGGTTGATTAGAGTCTCACTACTTGTTCAGGCTGTCCTCAAACCTGCGATCCTCCTATCTCAGTCTCCCAAGTACTGGGATTATAAGCGTGTGCTACCACACCCAGCTTTTTATTTTTTTATTTTTGAAACAGCGTCTCACTAAGTTGCAGAGGGCCTTGGTAAGTGGCTAAGGCTGGCCACGAATCTGTGATCCTCTGATCCTCCGGTCTCAGCCTCCCATGTACTAGGATTATAGGTGTGTGCCACCACGCCCCACCGAATGGGTTCCTTATTACAGGAGTGAGTTCCTTAGACACACTTGAGTTTGGTCTCCCTTTGTCCCTCTGTCTCAGCCTCTATTTGACCTTCAGTCACGAGACTGTGCAGTAAGAAGGCCCTCACTAGCTGCTGTCCCTCAATCTTGGACTTTCAGCCTCTGGGACTGGGAGCCAATAAGTTTCTGCTAATTATAAATCAGTTACCCAAGCTGTGGATTCTGTGTAGCAGCACAAAGTGGACCAAGACAGAGACCGCCTCATGCATGTTGCAGAGTGTTCTCACACACCTCCATGAACCCCTGAACGCCTAACATTTCTGATCCAGAGTCCACCTCCCCAGCCGTCCCACACTCTGGCCAAAGAGGTTCCGAAGACCAGGGGTCAGGGAGTTGCATCTGGATTTCTTCATCTTATTTATTGTTTAATAGACAAAAATTAGTATATACCTATGATGTACAACATGATATTTTGAAATATATACACTGTGAATGGTGATTCAAGCTAATTAACAAATTAGCACTGTTAGTGGCCATACTGCATAATAACCTTGTTCCTCCTGTCTAACTGAAAATTTTGTCTCCTTTGGTCAATATCTTCCCAGTCCCACCCCCAAATGCCTGGTGACCACGATTCTACTCTCCACTTCTATGAGTTGAGGTAGGATAGAAGATATAGGTAGAAAGGAGACACCAGGGAGAACAAGGAAAACATGACTTTAATAGGGAAGCCTGCGACAAGGCCGGTTACACCCCAAAGTTCCTGTTGACCATCCATAGGGCGGTATCTGATATTCAGACAACAGAGGTCACACAAAAGAGGGCGCTCCTTGGGTACTACTCAAGAGCGCAGTCTCCCCAGACATTGCTGGCTGTCCTTGAACAGTTACACAAAACGGACACCTACTGATAAGACAGACGTCAGGACCTGGAAGAGGCCCAACACCCTAAATTGCCCGTGACTACTGCACTCAGTCATCCTCACACCTCCTCCTGCCCACCCCGTGCCAAAGTCCCCTAGAAGTAAGAGCCCACATTCTCCCTTGAATGTGTATTTCCTAAATAAATCTCTATCTCTGACTGGTGTGTGCTGAAATTCTTTTCTTCCATGTACAACCCTTCTCCCGTGACAAGTTATTCTTTCTTTTCTTTCTTTCTGTACTGGGAATTGAACCCGGGGTCATTCTCCCATGACAAGTCTTTCTTTCCCCTTCCTTCCTTCCTTCCTTCCTTCCTTCCTTCCTTCCTCCCTCCCTCCCTCCCTCCCTCCCTCCCTCCCTCCTTCCTTCCTTCCTTCCTTCCTTCCTTCCTTCCTTTGGAATTGAACCCAGGGTCATTCTCCCATGACAAGTTATTCTTTCTTTCCTTCTCCCCCCGGCTTTCTTTTTTCTTTCGGTACTGGGAATTGAACCCAGGGTCATTCTACCTCTGAGCTACAACCCAGCCCTATTTTATATTTTGAAACAGGGTCTCACTAAGTTGCAGAGGGCCTCAATAAGTTGCTGAGACTGGCCTCTAACCTGCAATCCTCCTGTCTCAGCCTCCTAAATACTGGGATTACAAGCATGCGCCACCACACCTGCCCTCCCCCCCCCCGTGACTAGTTCTAAGTTTTTAGATTCCACAATTAGATCATGTAGTATTTGTCTTTCTGTGCCTGGTTTACTTTACTTAGTATAACACCCTCAAGGTTCACTATGTTGATATAAATGACAGGACTTCTTTATTTTTTAAGGCTGATAGTATTCCACTGTGCATTTTATACCACATTTAAAAAAATCTATTGAACCACTGGTGGATACTTACATTGAATCAATCTCTTAGATATTGGGGAAAATGCCCCAATGAATACAGGTATGCAAATATTTCATCAACATACTAATTTCATTGGTTTTGGATGTACACCTAGTAGTGGGGTTGCTGCGATCATATGGCAGTTCCATTTTTAAATTTTTGAGGGACCTCCATACTGTTTTCCATAATAAATGCACTAATTTAAAAGGAATTAAAAATAATACTTAGAGATTTGTGCCCTCCTGGAGATAACTCTTTCTCCCATGTTTGATGAGAGAAAATTGACCTCGAAAAGATTCCTCACTGGTAAATTGGCTCAGAGTCATTTTGGGGAAGCTGAGACTTCAAATGACCCAAACTAAATAGTCATAATCCAACCATTATTCACTTTTCCAGGAAGAATAATCCCCAAATAGCCATGTCCAGATTTTTAAACACTGAAACACACACACACACACACACACACACACACACACACACAACTTAAAATTCCTTTCTCCTTGATGTGGTGTTACCAGTAGAATTTTTGCTATTTTTTTTTTAACCTTAAGCAACTAGGACTTTATAAAGGCATGGGGATCCAAGCAAACAAAAATCAATAAGCAAATAGTGGCAAACCGCAACCAAGGGACACTTTAGACCATAAATGAGATTAACAATCTTTTCCACTTGTACTATTCAAAGCAAACTGCCTGACATAATTTTTTTTTTTTTTGCGGTACCGGGGATTGAACCCAGGGGCTTTCTACCTCTGCACTACACCCCCAGCCCTATTTTTTATACTTTATTTTGAAACCGGGTCTCACGAAGTTGCAGAGGGCCTCACTAAGTACAGAGAGAGAGAGAGAGAGAGACAGGGAGGGGGAGAGAGAGAGAGAGCTGAGGCTGGCTGCGAACCCGGATCCTCCGGTCTCTGCCTCCCAAAGTACTGGGATTACAAGCGTGTGCCACCACGCCTGGCTCTGACATAATTTTTACTATTTAATCTTAAGGTGAGTTTCAAACTTCACTTGAATAAGACTTTAAGATAGCCAAGCAGAGCACACTGTGTCGAGCTTCTCCTTCAAAAGACAAAAGCCACCAGGACTCCCTGGAGAAAAGCAACGTGCTTTACAAAGGCTCAGAATTCAATCAAGCACTGCCGCAATTACTTTCCACGCTTCATTCATACCTGAGCCTCGTTTTAACCTTCTTCTAGCCAGTTTAATTTGATCCTGTAGAATCTGTACCCAGTCTCTTGGGCCGGGAAGTTTATCCACATGGTTAGCAGTACAGTACTTTTCTGTGAAGACTGAAAGAAAACAAGAAATACTGTTAAATAACAAACAAAATGTGAAGATCTGAAATAGGAATATAGCTCAAAAGAAAACAAAAGTCTATTTCTCTCTCTCTCTCTCTCTTTTTTTTTTTTTGGTGGTGCTGGGGATCGAACCCAGGGACTTGCACATGGTAAGCATGTACTCTACCACTGATATGTCCTCAGCTGCAAAAATCTATTTCTAAAGGACGTCAGTTCTGAAACGCAGGTTCCATATCTGTGATAGTTAATCTAAGTTGTCAACTTGACCTGATCATGACACACCCAAGATTATGTGATTTTGGGTGTGTAACAGCAGATTAAAGAGAAAGCCCTGCCCTGAATGTAGGCAGCAGGATTCTGATAGGTGCGGACTTAGATAAAGAGGGAGAAGCCACGTAGAGTGTGTGCGACTCGTTCAGAGGAAAGCGCCTGAGATCGTCAGCCGCCGGCTCCGCCTTTCTCCGAAGAGCTCGATCTTCTCGGCCTCCTGCTCTTGGAACTGAAACTCCACCATCGTTTCTCCGAAGAAGCTTTCTGATCTTCACGTCTTGGACTGGGACTAAATTAGTGGTTGCTCCAATCCTAAGACTCCAGCTCTTAGACCGTTCGACCAGCTACTGGTTCCTCTGACCCTCCACGTGCAGTCAGAACCTGGGACTACATTGCTGCAAACTGTAAGCCATCTGATAAATCTTTTTTTTTTAAATATACTCATTCTGTGTATTCTGTTAATCTAGAGAACCCTGTCCAATACAATATCTATATTATATTCCTGTAGTGAAGATGGTGATCAGGGGGGCCCTGGCTATACATGATGGCCGGTGCTTCAAAATGAAACTGGCTAGAAATAGTAAGTACTTCACATGGAAACTGCTATTTCTACTTGTTCCCCATCTACATTTATGTGTCTTACAGAAAAAAAAAAAATAAGAAGAAACTTCCCATGGCCCCACTGGCCCCATGACAAAGTTCAGCAAATGTACTAAAAGACTTTACTTTTTTGTTAATTCAAAATCACATGCAAAATTACATAGAAAGATGATGTTTCTTGTGGTGATTCCCACTAAATCAACACTCAGGTATTGATTAATAAATAACATTAACACACTAATAACATGTTATTTATTAACAAAAAAATACAATATGTCTTCTTTTTTTTGTCTGTGTGTGTGTGGTACTGGGGATTGAACCCAGGGGCATTCTACCTCTGAGTTACACCCCCAGCCCTTTTTATTTTTTGTTTGGAAACAGGGTCTTACTAGGTTGCTAAGAGTCTCGCTAAGCTGCTGAAGCTGGTCTCCAACCTGCGATCCTCCTGTCTTAGCCTTCCAAGTACTGGGATTACAGGCATGCACCACCACTCCTGGCTACAGTGTGTCTTAATAAAATTCTAAGACACAATATAGGTAGAAATTCCAATTCTACTTTGTACTAGCTCTGAGCGAAGACCTTATCAATCATGAAGAAACTATAGCGGCTCACTGGGCAGGACGAAAGGGAGGCGGGACAGTGCCCTCGGGGAAGCTGTGTGCAGGACAGTGACCTCGGGGAAGCTGTGTGCCGAGTGTACCCGCACAGAAGGCTCTGGGGGTGACATTTCTGCTGTACCCTCCATTCCCGAACACTCTCTCTCTTTTTTTTTTTGTGGTACCGGGGATTGAATGCAGGGGCGTTCTACCTCCACGCTACGCCCCCGGCCCTATTTTTTATACTTTATTTTGAGACCGGGTCTCACGAAGTTGCGGAGGGCCTCACTAAGGAGAGAGAGCGTGCGCAAGCTGAGGCTGGCCACGAACCCGGATCCTCCGGTCTCCGCCTCCCAAAGTACTGGGATTACAAGCGTGCGCCACCACGCCTGGCTCCCGAGTACTCTCAATCGCCTTTTCAACTCGCTCTCCGTAAGGCCAACAGCTCATCTGCAGTCATGTCACACTGCCTTTCTTGGTATTTGAAATATTGGTAATTTCAATGTTTTAAAGGTTTCTTTTAAAAAGAAATGACAAAGGAAAATATTGACAGATTCAACTATATAAAAATTGAAATTTCCATTGAATGAAAAATAAATATTTCAATAGGATGACAAAATCTAGCTGCCCTAAATATGACTGAAAATGTTCAATATCTACCACCATAGAAAGAGCACATTGAAATAAAAAGAGCAACTTCAAAAGTCCCCATGGATAATAAACAGGCAGAGTATATCTACAGCATACTCAAATACTGTATAAAATATTAGGAAAAATGTTCAGCTAGTATGTAAATCAAAGAATATACCTTATACCTACTAAATTAGAAAAACAATGTTTAAAAAGCTTATCTTTGCCGGGCATGGTGGCGCACACCAATAATACCAGTACTTGTGAGGCTGAGACAGGAGGATCGCAGGTTCGAGGATAGCCTCAGCAATGTAGCGAGACTCTCAGCAACCTAGTGAGACCCTGTTTAAAAAAAAAGAAAGAAAGAAAGTAGGGCTCGAGGTGTAGGTCAGCGGCAGAATGCCCCTAGGTTTAATCCACAGTACCTGTCCCCCATCTTATTTTTGATGTTGATAAAGTTGTGGAGACCTGGTGCATCCAAACATTATTGTTGGCACAAATTGGCAAAATAGTTTTGGGACTTGAGAGTAGTATGTAATGTGAGACATACACCTTTGGACTGGTAATGCTGCTCCTAGAAATTTCTTTTAAGGGAATAATTTCAAAGAAAGAAAAAAAGCATATGTGTGATCTCAAATGTAAGCAATCCAACTGCTCAGAAAGAGATAAAGATAGCCATGGGGTGCATGTGAGGCAGTGCACACCTGTAATCCCGGTATTTAGGAGTCTGAGACTGGAGGATAGCAGGTTTGAGGCCAGTCTCAGCAACTTAGTGAGACCCTGTTTCACAATAACAAATAAAATAGGGCTGGTGGTGTAGCTCAGAGGTAGACCCTCCTCTGGTTTCAATCCCCAGTACCAATAAAATAAAATAAGTTGGGCATGGTGGTGCACGCCTGTAATCCCAGTACATGGGAGGCTAAGACAGGAGGATCACAGGTTCCAGGGAAGTCTCAGCAGTGTAGCAAGACTCTCAGCAACCTAGCAAGACCCTGTTTCAAAAATAAATAAATAAATAAATAAATAAATAAATAAATAGGGCTGGGAATGTAGCTAAGAGGTAGAATGCCCCTGGTTTCAATCCCCAGTATCAATAAAATACAGTAAGTCGGACACGGTGTTGCACGCCTACAATCCCAGTACTTGGGAGGCTGAGACAGGAGGATCGCAGGTTCGAGGATAGCTTCAGCAATGTAGCAAGACTCTCAGCAACCTAGCAAGACCCTGTTTCAAAAACAAAAAACCAAAAAGGCTGGGAATGTAGCTCAGAGGTAGAATGTCCCTGGATTCAATCCCCAGTACCACAAAATAAAGTAAAATATAAAATAAAAAAAAAAAACAAAAAAAGATAGCCATGGGGAGGATCCACTTGCCGGAGGCCAGAGCAGAAGCAGGATCCCTTCAGGAAGTTATCACAGTTGCCCAGCTAGTCAGGTATGCAGGGAAGAGAACTGGCATTTTTCGGTGGATCATATGATACAGTAAATACAGAAGAAAGGGAGGGCTTGTGAGCTTTGGTGTGGAGTGTCTGTGGCACACACAAGTGGATACGGCCTACAAAGAGTCAGAGAAGCCGACAGCATGGGGAAGAGGCCCGCTCAACATTGTCTCTTGGTATCTGTGAGGGTTGATTCCAGAACACCAGAGGAGCCCCAAATCCTCAGATACTCAAGAACCTCCTAGAAAATGGTGTAGTATTTGTATATAACCTACATAGATCTTCCCATATACTTAAAATCACCTGTAGATATCACACCATTTCAACCTAAAGATTGTGTAAATCATTGTTATACCGTATTGTTTTGAGGATAAGGACAAGAAAAAAGCCTGTACATTCCAGTACAGATGCGATCAGTTTTTACTTTTCTTGGTGCTGGGGACTGAATCTGGGGCTTTACACATGTTAAACATACACTTTACCACTGAGCTATACCCTCAGCCTCCAAATTGTATAGTATTTAGCAGTTGGTTTGCTTTTGTTGTTGTTTGCTTATTTTGGGGTGCTGGGGTATTTCCGATTTGTGTGGATATGTGTTCCTGGGGACTGAACCCAGGAGCATTCTACCTGCAAGCTATATCCCCAGCCCTTGTTTTAAATTTTGAAACAGGGTCTAACCAGGTTGCTCAGAGTCTCACTCAATTGCTGAAGGTCGCCTCTAATCTGCGATCCTCCTGTCTCAGCCTCCCAAGTCTGGGATAGCAGGCGTGCGCCACCACGCCCGGAGTTTCTGAATATTTTGAATCTCTGGTTGGTTGAACCTGCCAACGCAGAACCCACTGACATGCAGGGCTGACTGTGTATGTGGTGGATAAAACAACGAGACAAAACCAGAACCAGTGAGAGCAGAGTGAGAAGAGCCCTGGGCCCAAGCCAGGGCCCTGGAGGAGAAGATGAAGGCAGAGGAGCCCGGCAGGCCAGGAGCAACTGGCTGTAGAGTCCAGGGACTGGGGCAAGTGTCTCACAGAAGGCGACAAGTGGTTCTAAACAGAGGAGGGTTCTAAACTTCAGGTGAGGCCGGCAGGGAGGCTTGGCAGTGTCCACTGCAGGCCATCGAGGGAGCGGGGGAGTGGCCACAAATGAGTCTCAGGACATCTGGCTCAGAGAGGAGGGGGAAGAGGAGCGGATTGCCGAGGGACAGGACACTTGAGCACGGCTCACAGGCTGAAGGAGCAGCCAGTATGGTGGGAGTATACAGGGAATGAGAAAAAGGAGCGGATGATTCAGGATCCATCCTGGAAGAACTGACGTGGGGTGAGGGGATCCAGGATGGAAATGGGGGAGCTTCTCTTGACCAGGAGAGCAACGTCCTCCTCTGAAGCCAGAGCGAGGGGACTACAGGGGTCAGTCTGGAAGTGGTTCTAGGCTGGAGCGGTCCCTCCTGGGACTCGGTGAGCTCAGTGGAGAGGCATTATGGTGGACAGAAGGCATGGGGATGTTTGGAACTGCCCTCCAAAAGAAGAAAAGCAGAGAGAGGACGAGCAGGAAGGCTGCCACGCAGCAGAGGGTGATGACAGTCTGCACGGGTGGCTGTCACCCTCAGTGCTGTGTAGCTCCTGCCTAGGACTCTGGATGGTGGGGCTGGCGTAGGGGCAGGACTTTGCTGGATGGTCTTGGCAGAACGAGGCTATAAAGCACTTGAAGATGTTGGTGGAGAGGTGGCCTGGAATGGATGCCTTCGCCTCTCCACTCTCCTCCCTCTTCCCCTCAGTCTGGGAGGAGAGTGAGGCCAGGTAGAGGCCACGGACTTGGAGAAACCTACAGCAATCGGGAAATGGAGGGATCGATGGGTTGGCAGGTGGGGGCCAAGGAGCAGGCAGGAGACATCTAGAGTAGCCCCACTGACATGCTGGAGGATCAAGACCAGCAGCAAGCAGCCGTGTGGAAGGTGCTCAGGTGTGCTTCAGGTGTGGGATGAAAAGCAGAGGAGGTGACAGGCACCACAGGCGAGGCCCAGACGCCATGGGGCCAGGGAGTCAGACGGATCTGTGTGTGGGCAGTGGAGTTATCCAGGTGAGAGCAGATCCTGGGAACAAGAGGAAGACATACTGCTATGCCAAGAGCCTTAATGGGAAGGCTCCCCGAAGCCCCACATGAGAGGCGGCAGGATGGGAGAATGAAGGGGCAGGAAAACATCGACCAGACTGCCCAGGATGGCTCATGTGGGGCTTGGGAGACAAGCAGCCTCCAGCTGGGAGCCAGAGGAAGCCATATGCCTGGGGGTTGGCATGCTTGCTTATCTATCTATCTATCTATCTATCTATCATCCATCCATCCATCCATCCATCCATCCATCCATCCATCTGTACTGGGGACTGAACCCAGGGGTGTTCTACCTCTGAGTTATACCCCCAGCCCTATTTTATTTTACAACAGGGTCTCAACAGGTTGCTATGGGCCTCACTAAGTTGCTGAGGCTGGCCTGGAACCTGTGATCCTCCTGTCTCAGCCTCTCAAGTACTAGAATTACAAATGTGTGTCACCACGCCTGGCTTGGCATGCTTTTAATCTCTGCCAGTTATAAAGATGTTAGGGTCTTCATTTCTTTTGTCTCCCTCAAAGCATCTAGTATAGTGCCTTGAACTGAAGAGAAACTCAAGAATCATGTGACAAATAAGCAAATATATTTTCCTGTTTTGTTTGTTCGTTTTGTTTGTTTGTTTCTTTTTTTTTTTTTGCGGTACTAGGGATTGAACCCAGGGGCATTCTGCCTCTGAGCTATACCCCCAGACCTATTTTATTTTTTATTTTGAAACAGCATCTTGCTAAGTTGCAGAGAGCCTAAGTTTCTGAGGCTGGCCTTGAACCTGTGCTGCTCCTGTCTCAGTCTCCCAAGTACTAGGATTACAGGCATGCGCCACCATGTCCAGCCCCATTTTGTTTCTAATGGAAGCAAATATAGTAGCTCACAAATTCAGATTCCATGGGGGAGAATGGCCTATCTGAATTAACAGGAAGTTTTAACTAGTAGAATATATTTAAAGAAACAAGGTTTTATTAAACTCAAATGCCCACGATAACATTTGCTAACTGGAGAATTGCCAAAATGTCCTTGAAATTCTGTTTTAATAAACAGAAAAGCATACTTGTATTTAGCACCCTATTCACTTACATGCAAGTTTGTACTATCAAAACGACTGAGTATCCTGTCTTAGCAGGTAAACCTCTTCCCACTTGCAATATTATTTATACAATTAATTTCCATAGCAACCTCTCTTTTCTTAGATTGTGAAATTCATGTGTCCAAATTATCACACATTAGAAAAGTAGTGGTTCCAAAATAACAAAGCATATCTGGGCTATGCCAACATCAACATGGCCCCCACGTGTGTCAATAACCAAGTTGAAGACAACTGGGGAAGGCAGGGGACCGCTTTATCCCACTCCGTGATGGGCTTCAGACCAGACCTTGCCAATCTAACCTGGAGCTCAAGTTCTCTGTCACTCACTCTTCAAACAGGTAACAATTTCTGCTTATTTTATCTCCTTTCAGTGAAAACTTACCTGGTTTCAACAGAAAGAAACCAGAAAGTCAGAGCTGGGCATGGTGATGCATGCCTGCAATCACAGTACTTGGGAGGCTGAGACAGGATGATCGCAGGTTCAAGACCAGCCTCAGCAAGTAGCCAGACTCTCAGCAACCTGTAAGATCCTGTTTCAAAACAAAACAAAACAAAAAATAGGGGGGGGTATAGCTTGGAGATAGAACGCCCCTGGGTTCAATCCCCAGTACCACAAAACAAACAAACACCCATTAAAAAAGAAAGAAACCAGGAAAACAGCTGTCTCCTGGGTCTGTGGCTGAGACCTTGGAAGGCAAAGCGCCAAGCTTCTCGAAAAATACCTACACAATAAGTATTTCCACCGGCACATTATTGACACTCTAGTTCATGGATTACATCCAAACTTCCAAAGGACTTTTAACTAGAATTTACCTACTGAAGATGAAACCCTATTCTCTCCACTACAATTGCAGATGAGGCCCTAGAACAAGGGCAAAAGACTGTCATTGCATTGATGTGAAAACAGTCAATAGGCTATGTGAATAGAGGTATGGAGTAAGCAGAATGTATTTTTGCTATCCAAATCTATAGCTAAAGGTCAAGCTATTATCCTGGTAACAGTTCCATTAGGAGTAATGATGTGAGAAGAGGTAGTGCATTAATGCACTGGGCTTCCTACTATGTTAATAGGGGGTCATTAAGAATCATAGTAGGATAATTTGCATTCATCCTTAGAATGCAATAGGTTCTAAAAAGAAATTTCCCTCTTTTCCTATTTTAACATATTAAGGAGAAGTGAGGGCTAATTTTAAATGAGTCCAAATAATCTGAACAAGTGGAATGAAGCCAACAATTAAACTGAATAAAAGAGTTTAAGCATCTACTCCACTTAATACAATCTGAGGTCCCAAGGCACAGAGTGTGTTAAGTCACCAGGGAGAGACAAATGCTCGAGTCGATCCGTACATGAGTAACGACCTTCCCAGATGCTTGCTTTCATTTGAACCATGCCCTTTAATTGTTTATAAATAATGAATAAGCCTGTGGTGGCTGAGCAGATCTTTCCCTAGGCGTGCGGTTTTAATACAATCATCCATGAACGCGGTTCTGGCTAGCATGTCTGACATACTGAACGTACCGCCCAAAAACAGCGCAGACTGGCCAAGTTCCCTAAACTGCTGTTCAAGGGGTTTCCATTTGGAGTTTTCTGGCTATCTGTGCTGGAAAAGCAGAGTAGGGTATGGACTTTTAAAGGACGTCCTTATGTCATCAGACACTTGAAGGGGAAGGGGTAGCTTTGTAGAACTGTGATTTCATTGTGGCCCAGTGTGGTGGTGCATGCCTGTAATCCCAGTACTTGGGAGGCTGAGACAGGAGGATCATGGGTTTGAGGTCAACCTCAAATGAAAAGTAAAATAGGGCTGGGGTTCTAGCTCAGAGGTAGAATGTCCCTGGGTTCAATCCCCAGTACTAAAAAAAAAAAAAAAAAAAAAAAAAAAAAAAAAACCCACTGTGAAATCCCCTGGGAACTCTGGCCAGCAGTGACAGGCCGCTGTGATGACTCAGGTGTAACTTGTGGTCAAACAGACACATGGAGTCAAGGTTTGCATCAAGCAGAACTGAAAGCTGCGTCCTCGTCAGAGTTGCTGAGCTCTGAGGGCCTGTGAGGGGCTAAGGGCAATGGGCCGGGCAGCAGGGTCCCAGGAGACAAGTAGAGTAACCCAACTGGGGACCACCTGAGGCTGGGAAGTGCTAAAGGAGAGGGACTCTGGGGCAGCTGCATCCTCCTCACATCTGGGCGTGAGACAACCCGCGTCCCTCTTACATCCTCCTCTTTCTCCCTCCCTCCCTCCCTTCCCTAGGGATCGAATCCAGGTGTGTTCTACCTCCAAGCTACATCCTCAGCCCTATTTTATTTTTATTTTGAAACAGGGTCTCACTAAGTTGCTGAGGCTGGCCTCGAACCTTCGATCCTCCTCCACCTCCCAAATACTGGGATTACAGGTGTGCACCACCACTCCTGGCTCCACATAAATTATATATTTTTAATTTAAAGTTGTAGATGAATGCATGGGTATTGTAAAAGAAAAATGGTTGAGTTTTAAATGTCAGCATAACAATAGCTAAGTAGATATTTCTGTGTTAAAGGTGAGAATGCTGGTGTTATTCTCAACCACATCCAACAAAAGCATGGTGGACGACTGGGAGAGAGAACTAGGTGGGTTTGGTGGATTGCCTGTCCCACTGGCCCTAGCCCCAGACCAGAGAAGCCAGCTGAGCACACGGGGGAGCTGTGAACGGAAGTTGGGCCATGGGGGGATGGATGTACAAGGATTTAAAATTCTGAGACTCGACGACTTGCTGTTGCTGTTCAGGGAAGCCAAGCACCGCACAGAAGCATGAGCTGGACCCACCTTCACCTTCTTCTTAGAACACTAGGCAATGGGAGCATGAGGGCTAGCAAGGGCAGGCAAAGCTAAAATGTCACCACGTGAGTGGCCATGTTGTACCAGAACTACGAGGGAGCAGAGAGTAAGTGGAGGCAGCCAGCTGGTAAAGAGAGGAAGAAACAGATTTGCAAAGAGAAGCAGAGACCCCAGAGACAGAACACTGCTCATGAGACGGACACATGCGGGCAGCGCAGGCAAGCTGCCCATGTCCACATGCGCCTCGGGACATAGCTTTTTTCTGGGGGAACCTGGATGATACCGCTTCTTGAAGAGAGCATTTTATACAGTCGGGAGGAAAGCCCGATTCTTAGTGCACCACCAATTACATTCGACCACTCTAATGCCCCTCAACCTTGGTACCCAGTGGGCACTGACAGGTCTCAAGTCTTCTCTTTGTTTTCCTGTCACCAGCCTCTGTGCACCCACAAATCTTAGAAGCACATCATGAGATGCGTGGTCACCCAAGATCTGAGGTGTGATTGTTTCAGCACAGATTCCTATTAAGACTAATTATAGAGTGAATGATGCTTTCTGAATTCTGTGCACAACAGGCTTCTGGAACCTGAACACTGTACTTTATAAAAATAACATGCGTCATTCAGGAAGCATGGACCCAGTACCCATAATGCGCCAGGACTATGCTTAGGTGCTAGTGATGAACTGATCCTTGTCCTTAAAGAGCTTGCAGTGAAGTGGAGGACAGAGGAAAATTAGAGATCAGGAATAGAAGACAGCACACTTCCTGCAAAAGAAGGCCATACAAGGCCACGGAGAAGTGTCCCTCACCCCTGCTGGGGTTGGATGGTGTGTACTTGGGAAGGTTTTTATGTGTGTGTGTGTGTGTGTGTGTGTGTGTGTGTCACTAGGGATTGAACCCAGGGGCATTCTACCTCTGAGCTACACCCCTAGCCCTATTTTTTATTTTAAAACAGGGTCTCACTAAGTTGTGGAAGGCCTCAGTAAGTTCCTGAGGCTGGCTGTGAACCTGCGATCCTCCTGTCTCAGCTTCCCAAGTACTGGGATTACAAGCATGCGCCACCACATTTGGCTTGGGGAAGGCTTTTGGATAAAGCGATGGCTACTTGGAAGACTGAGGCAGGAGGATAGACCAGCCTCAGCAACTTAGTGACACTCTCAGCAACCTAGCAAGACTGTGTTTCAAAAAAAATAAATAAATAAAACAGGCGAAGGTATAACTTGGAGGTAGAATGCCTCTGGAACCAATCCCCAATCCCCCCCCCCCACGCACACACATAGAGAATGTTCCAGACACGGGGAAGGGCAGGCGCAGACCAAAGGTACACTCTGCAGCTGTGCTGAGGTGGGTGCTGCAGTCTTGGTAACCATGGAGCTGGTTCTACACTGATAAGGGAGTAGGAAATGAGGTGCTGGCTGGTGCTGGCGTGTGGTGGGGATGGAACTGGAGCCTCTGCACCGAGAGCCATGAGGAGAGCAAGGATCCACCCCCAGCGCGGAGGTAACAACGAGCTCTGTGCAGGTTTCACAGGGAGAAGCGGCCTCAGAAAACTCAAACCCCCCTGGAGGTTTGAATTTGAAGCTGTTATCATCTGCATAAAAGTAAAAATGAGCATAAGCATTGCTGCCGATGACCCAGGATCCAGCAAAAGGCAAAGCAGAATTATTCTTTTTCTTTTTTTGTGTGTCTGTGTGTATGTGTAGTACTAGAGATTGAATCCAGGGGAATTCTATCTCTGAGCCACACCGCAGCCCTGTTTTATTTTTTATTTTGAGACAGGGTCTCGCTAAGTTGCTGAGAGTCTCGCTAAATTGCTGAGGCTGGCTTCAAACCTGCAATCCTCCTGTCTCAGTCTTCCAGGTGCTGGGATTACAGGCATGCACCACCACACCTGGCTCAGAATTATTCTTAAGGGTGCTTCTATAACCTAGACCACGGTAGATTCCCATGGAGGGAGAGAAGGGGAGAGGAGGAGAGAAGAAAAGATAATAGGAGGCTCAGAATGAAACACTGAAGGGTACAATCCACCATGAGTGACACCCGAGAAAAGCAGGATTCGGCCCCATTCACATGAGGCACTGGATGGCAGGAAGCAAGCCTGGAGTGGTCCAGAAGGACTTCACTTATCGAGAAAACAGCAAGGGCAACTACAAAAAGAACCAAAAAGAACTCATGGAAATTACAAAAATAGTAGTTGAAATTTAAAAACTCTAAGGATAGGTTAATCAGTATAAGCGGGGTGGGATGTGGAGGGAAATACACAAAGAGCTATGGGCATGTAGGTTTTTAACACAATGAGCCTCACTATGATGTGTAATTGCAATGCACTAATAGTTTTATCTATTTATTGTGGTACTAGGGATTGAACCCAGGGGCATTCTACCTCTGAGCTATACCCCCAGCCCTACTTTATTTTTTATTTTGAAACAGGGTCTCACTAAATTGTGGAGGGCTTCATTAAATTCCCGAGGCTGGCTATGAACCTGTGATCCTCCTGTCTCAGCCTCCCAAGTACTAGGATTACAAGTATGCGTCACCGCGCCTGGATTTTTGTGTGTGTTAAGGATTGAACCCAGGGGATTGTACCTCTGAGCTACACCCCCAGACCTATTTTATTTTTTATTTGGAAACAGGGTTTCTCTAAGTTTCTGAGGCGGGCTTCGAACTTGCAATCCTCTGTCTCAGGCTCTCAAGTACTAGGATTAGAGGTGTCCGCCACCAAACCTGGCTTAAAATAATTAAAAAAATATTTATATAGTATAAAAATTCATATTGCTGAGTAGAACAGGGTGGTAAATCTGAAGAATTGCCCAGATTGTAACATGGAGATGAAGAGATGGCAATATAGTAGAAAAATCAGGGATATGAAAGAACAAAATAGTGCAATAAACACAGATGTTTGAGAGGAAGCAAACTGAAAGAATAAAGAAAAGGCAAAGTATGTTAAAGACACAGTACATGAAAAATGTCCAGAATTGATGAGTTGTGAACCCTTCGTTCCAAGAAGATTAATAAATAAATATACACCTAGACCTGGAATAAAGAAACTGGGGAATGCCAAAAGCAAAGAGATTTTTTCTTTATGGTACCAGGGATTGAACACGGGAATTCTACCTCCTTGCGACATTCCTAGCCTCTTTTTATTTTTTGTTTTGAAACAGGGTCTCAGCTGGGCGTGGTGGCGCACACTTGTAATCCCAGTACTTGGGAGGCAGAGACGGGAGGATCGGGTTTGCGGCCTCAGCTACTTAGTGAGGCCCTCTGCAACTTTGTGAGACCCGGTTTCAAAATAAAGTATAAAAAAATAGGGCTGGGTAGAATGCCCCTGGGTTCAATCCCCGGAACTGCAAAAAAAAAAAAAAAAAAAAAAAAAAAAGAAACGGGGTCTCACTAAGTTGCTGAGTCTCACTATGTTGCTGAGTCTGTCCTCAAAAAACCTGTGATCCTTCTGTTTCAGCCTCCCAAGTAATGGTATTACAGGCATGTGCCACCACGCCTGGCTGGCAAAGACATCTTGAAAGCAACCAGAGTAAAAAGAGATTATTTGAGAAAGAACAGGCTAAGCGTAGACACAGAGCAAGTGAATCTAGAAGATGCTGGAATAGCTTCCAACTGCTCTGAAAAAAATCATCCTCCATCTAGAATAAAGTACTCAGCTAAACTCCACACCATTTGGCAGTACTGGTGAGAGAATGAGATTTTAGAACAAAGACTGAAAGAAAAGATCACACAGACCCCTGTTCAAAGAATTACCAAGTATTACACTTAAGAAAGAAAACGGAACACAGACAGAGAGAAAGAACTAGAGCAAAGAGGAGGGAGGAGATTACAGGAGTCTGTGACCTGGAGATATTCAGAATGGTCACAATGCCTATGTTATGACAACTGTGAGTGGTACTGGCTCAGAGGTAGATAAAAGATCCAGTGTCAGCTGGGTGTGGTGGCATGCACTTGTAATCCCAGTACTTGGGAGGTTGAGACAGGAGGATCGCAGGTTGACGGCCAGCCTCTGCAACTTAGTGAGGCCCTCTGCAATTTAGTGAGACTCTGTCTCAAAATAAAAGGTTAAAATAAGGCTGGTGATGTAGCTCAGAGGTAGAATGCCCCTGGGTTCCATCTCCAGTAACACACACACTCACACACACCACACACACAGATCCAGTGTTAACATATAGAAGAGGGGAGTTAAAATGTCTCTCTCTCTCTCTCTCTCTCTCTGTCTCTCTCTCTCTCTCTACTTAGTGAGGCCCTCCGCAACTTCGTGAGACCCAGTTTCAAAATAAAGTATAAAAAAAAAATAGGGCCGGGGGCGTAGCGCGGAGGTAGAACGCCCCTGCGTTCAATCCCTGGTACCGCAAAAAAAAAAAAAAAAAAAGATTGACTATTCAAAGAAATCTCTTGCTCACATTTTAGGAAACAGTAAATTCCAGGTGGATTAAAGACCCAAATAAAGCCTAAAACTTTTTTGGGAAAAAAAATAAGAGAATAGTATTATATCATCAGAGTAGAGAGAATTTTCAAAAATGGGCACAAAAAAAAGCACAAAGCATAAAGGAAAAAAAATCTGACTGCCAAATCTCAATTTTTGTATGAGCCAGATATGGTTGGCACAAGCCTGTAATCCCAGTACTTAGGAGACTGAGACAGGAGGATTGCAGGTTCAAGACCAGCCTCACTAATTCTATGAGACTCTCAGCAACTTAGTGAGACCCTGTTTCAAAATAAAAAATAAAAAGGGCTGGGGTGTAGCTCAAAGATAGAATGTCTCTGGGTTCTATCTCTAGTACCACACACACACACACACACACACACACATACACACACACACACATACACACAGTCTCAATTTTGGTATGATAAAAGATAACACATGCAAGGTTTTAACATGTTGGGAAATAAGAGGCGGTGTTTGCAACACATGTAACTGACAGAAGAACTCAGATACGACAGTAAGAAAACAACGACCTAGAGGAAAAACAGGAAAAGGCTGGAAATTCAGAGAGAAAAGGTGACTAAATAATGACAAAAATGAAATGCTACTCAACTTCATTAGTAATCAGGGATTCAACCACTGAGGTGCCACCTGAAACCAATCAGACAGGTGAGAATTAAGTCTGCTAGCACTAGACACTGGCAAAGTGAGGGAAAGTAAGATTTCCTCCACACTGTTGGTGGATGTGTAAATGTACCGATCACTGTAGAGAACCATTTGGGAAGGCCCCATGAAGCGGAAGACGAGGGACCCACTTGGTCATTCGACTACATGGAGTCCCCTAGAGAAAATGAGACAGGAACTCCAGGAGACAAAGATGACCACTGCCATGACACACACACACACAGGGAGAGAGAGAGAGAGACACCAACATCGCCATCTCCAAACAAGACTGTGGAAAGGGAGGGCTTTATCACGTAGTGGTTAGTAGTTGAAATGAGTGATGGATAAATCTCTAAAAATTAGGACACATGAAACAAAGCTCAGTTGCAAAAGTAGAGTATGATGCTGTGTACATCTGTAAGATTTGTAAGTACATGAAACAATAGTGTGATTTATGGATACACATTGAAGTAGTAAAAAAAAAAAACATGAATGAAACCAGGCATGGTGGTGCATGCCTGTAATCCCTATACTTGGGAGGTGGAGACAGGAGAATTGCAGCTTCAAGACCAACCTCAGCAACTTAGTGAGGTTCTGTGTCTAAATAAAAAATAAAAAGGGCTGGGGGAGTCGCTCAGTGGTAGAATGGTCCTGGGTTCAACCTCCAGTACCAAAAACAAAATCAAAAACAAAACATGATGGGAAAGATACATATCAACTTCGGTTACTCTGGGGCAGTGGGAAAAGAGAAAGAGAACGAAAAGAAGAACATTTTTATTCTTAAAATATAAATAAATAAATAAAAAGGTCAGGTGCGGTGCTGAATGCTTGTAATCCCATCTACTTGGGAGGTTGAGGCAGGAGGATGGCAAATTTGAGGCCAGACTGAGGAACGTAAATAAAAAATTTAAAAAGGGCTAGGGATGTAGCTCAGTGGGAGCCCTTGGGTTCAATCCCCAGCTCTATGCACGCACGCACGCACGCACGCACGCACACACACGCATGCACGCACACATAATTAAATAAAGAGAGAGGGGATATGAAGTAAATATAACACCTGTTTTAAATCTCAAATAAGGCAGGGAGAATATGAATCTTGGTGACTACCTTCATCGCATTCAATATGAAGAGGAAACACTTATTTCCACTTGTTTGTGTAAAAACTAATGGAGACAAATATCATTGTTCAGTCTCTGAACGAATCAGAAAATTTCTAAGACTATGCCATAGACATGTTGATACTGACAGACCCCAGTTATACTCCATACAAGTATGTTCTTCTGGGATCAGCACTGAGAGCTATCTCTAGGAGAAGGCAGGCTCCGTAACTTGCCTGTGGGCATCATAAGGCAAAGACATCAGGGTGTCTCATCCTCCAGGTCTCTCACCTCCTCAGCTAAGGCCTCTCTGAGTACACTAACCTGTGATGTTTTGGTAACAATGTCTAGTGTTCATCTAGACCATAAAATCAACAAGGGTAGAGATGTGTCTCATTCACTACCAGCACATAATGGGCAAGTATGAATGTACCACTCATGAAAGAATAAATCTGAGAAACTTTTTCCTCTGGTTTGTTAACTTGAAAGAAATGGGGAAGAATTTCCTTAGCAAAGAGCCATCGGTCACATTCAGACCTTCCAAAGAAATCTACTGGGGGTGAAACATGAAGAAAGTTTCCCAAGATTTACATTGGCATTAAAAGTATGTTGCTTTGAAAAAAAAAGAGTCATAGGTCTCAAAATATACTGAGCCCTGATGTTCATTTCAGATTTGGCTTAATAATAAGAATTGAATATAGTTAATCAATGAATGCATCTCAAAATGAAGGCTTTAATAAAGCTAAGGAAATACAGTACTGCAAACAATAACGTAGTTACATTATTGAAATGAGAATAAACTGGGTGTGGTGGTGCACTGCTGTAATCCCAGTACTTGGGATGCTGTTACAGGAGGATTGCAGGTTCAAGGCCAGTCTCAGCAACTTAGCGAGATACTGTTTCAAAATAAAACATAAAAAAGGGGCTGGGGGTGCTCGAAGGTAGAGCACCCTGGGTTCCATCCCCAGTATTAAAAAAAATAGAAACACGAATAAGCTACTGAGTTACCTGAAGCTGTGGCAGGGGCCTGCCAGGCAGTCTGCTGGTACGGACTCAGCAGACAAGCATGCCGAAAGCGGACTGTAATGACCATCCAACACTTAGTGCTGAGGGGTACTCCTTGGGGCTGTTACTGCAATTGGTGGTTTATAATTAAACCATATAATTGATTCCCAGCCATATTTATTTAATTCTATAGGTTTACTTCTGAGAATTTTGATTAAAATTTCTGAACCATAGAATCTCTGAACTAGAGACCTTAAAAATCAGTCAAGCCATACTCTTTCCTAGAGAAGGTAATGTTTCAAGAGCTAGTGGGGTGTGGTGGCGCATGCCTGTAATCCCAGTACTTGGGAGGCTGAGACAGGAGGTTTGCAGGTGAAAGGCCAGCCTCAGCAACTTAGTGAGACTCTAAGCAACTAGTGAGACTTTGTTAAAAAAGCAGGGGTGGGGGGGGGTTTCGCTCGGAGGTAGAATGCCCCTGGGTTCAATCCGCAGTACAGGAAAAAAAAAGAGCTTAACTGGTAGTGAAGAGCATCCCACAATGCTCCTTTCATTATCCCCAACCTGGTGGGACTGTGAGGACTGGACAATCTTATTCATCACAGTGGTTCTCAAAGATTTGAGGCCAGGGGAGCCTGGAGGAAAACAATCACATCCCTTGTCTCCCCGCACCCCGTTTGCTACAATGGTACCTCTGCCTAGAAGGAGGTGCCAAAAAATGCCTATAGTGGTTTCTCAAATTAAACAAGGTTAATTTTAATTTATATCAATTTAAGAATGCTCATAGCAGAGCTCATTTATAACACAACTATTTGGAAATATGATCAGCACTCTCCTTTGGCAAGCGGTGCTACAGTGCACCTTTGTTTAATGTGTCTGGTTTAGTTCAAGGGAATAAATTACACCTGCTAAATATTAATATGTGGGTAATAACAAGCTTTGATGTAGTGGCATTTACTGTTTAATCCATTTTTTAAGCAAAGAAAAATGTTTCAAAATCATAGACATAGGGATTCTACTTGGAAGGTACCTTGGAAATATTTAGTATTAGCTCATTTATTTTATAGAACAGGAAGCTGAGGCTCAAGCAAAATAAAATTTAAACGATTGAGAATCATCAAGGAGTTCGGCAAGTGGCATCAAGCGGCACGTATACTACCGCTCCTCTTTGCCCGGTCACTCTGCACCACAGAATGTGCCCTCGCTTGTCTGTCCTTCCGGTAAATGCTTAAATGAGGGGAGAGCGATGAGCTTTCTAGGGCTTCTGGATGTCTGAAAAAAAAATTTTTTTTTTTTTTTGGTGCTTGGGATTGTTCCCAGGGGCATTCTACTTCTGAGCTACACCCCTAGCCCTATTTATTTATTTTTTAAATTTGGAAACAGGGTCTCACTAACTTGCTGAGGGCCTTGAACCTGGGATCCTCCTGTCTCAGCCTCCCAAATACTGGGATTACAGGTGTGAGCCACTCACGCAGCTGGGTATATGAACTTTTAAAGTCATTCCATGAGGTACAGAGTTCATCCAGTAAGTCTGGAAGAAATGCCTCCAGTAGCAGAAGAAGTTAGGACACAGTGAGGAAGGTCAAGTACCATCTGACCCCTCAGGGCCATCTAAATTCAGAGGTGACCAGGGCTGGAGTAGCAAACAGCCACGAGCTGGAAGGCAGTCGGGGTCCTGCCACGGGATCAGGGGCTTGCCCCAGTCCTGCGCCATTCCCTGTGGCTGCTGCACAGTGGATGGGAGGGTGGGGACACGGGGGTCATCAGGACGTGGCCGATGACTCAGAGGTAGTCTTATTTCTTGTTCTTTTTCCTATGGTGACAACTCTCTTCTAATCGAGATCAGCTTTAAGAAAATTCTAGGGTCATTCACGTTTTGAGGCTGATGATCAAGTTCTCCGAGTTCTATTTGACTCTCTCTAAGGCACCACTGTGCTATGATGATGAATGCTAAAACACACATGGATGGGTCAGTAGACCGATGGATCAAGAAGTCTTGGGAAGGTCTTTATCTATGAAATCAAGTCCTGGGGCAGGGGAGAAGGAGGACCAATGAAGGAAGCGCTTCCATTGACATTACGTACATAGGTGAGAATACCAACGCCAATCTCAATATCTGTGTGGGGAAGGGGAGATGGGAAGGAGACGGGGGAAGCTCACCAAGTGCTGTGTGCATGTGTGTCACTATTGATGAGGTAGAATAGAAAAGATAGAAATATTAGGCAGAAAGGAGACCCTGGGAAAATAGAGATTTAAAATTTTGAAAGTTCATAATCTAACTCCACCCTATAGGGTGCATTCAGTCAGGCAGAAGCCTTAATGAGTCCACACCCTTAATCACAATGGCTCCTCTCCACACCTGAGATGCTTAATGTAGATAGGGTGGGTGAGGAGGACAAAGGGCAGACCCCACTGCCTATCTGTTGCCAGGGAAACTGAGGAGTACGAGGAAGTCCTGCCCTCTATTGTGCGACCCTACCTACCCCCTCCTATAAAAGAACTGCGAAAGCACGCGGACTCTCTCTTGCTCCCTTGGATGGATGGACACATGCAGGGAGACTCACTCTCCCCTTCTTGAGATGACTCCCAACCTGTATCCCCACCTTTCTTAAATTAATTAAGCCTTTGCCTTTTTCTGATGGCACATGTTGAAATTCTTATTCATCATGGAAGTCAAGGACCCCTCAGAATTAGCGTGTCTCCCCATGACAACTATGACTATGAACTACATTATGATGTGAGATGATAATGAACCAATAAAATCATAAAAATAAAATAAAATGAAGTCCAATCTCTGGCCTTTCCCAACCTCCCCATAACTTAATCTCTCTCTCTTTCTTTCTCCTTGCAACGTTTCCCAGTGCGTCCTACCAGGTGAACCCGCCCAGCGTTGGTGCTACTCCTCAAACATCACACGCTCTCCCCAGGGCTACGGTCCCTCTTCTCACCCTGCTTTCTAGGTGTGCTTTCTAGGAAATGACACAGTAAACTTGACTAGGGATTTCATGGATGAATTTATTTAAACCCAAACCCCACAATAAATTTATTATATTTTACCTTTTGAAGATGATTATTCTCTGGTATGAAGGAAAGCATGACAAACTACCCCTTCTGAGGTAGGATACAAGAAATAAAATATTAGGTAGAAAGGAGATGAATTGGGAAGGAGAGGAAAATACAGTTTTTTTTATATAAAGGGTTTTACTAAGTTGCTGAGAGTCTCGAGGAAGCTGGCCTCGATCCTCCTGTCTCGGCCTCCCAAGTGCTGGGATTACAGGTGTGCGCCACCATGCTGAGCCATAAATACAGTTTTAAAATCTAAAAAATCTTCATAATCCTTAGCTTCACCTTACAGAAGCCTGTTTCCTCGCAGACATAGGCCCTTAATGAGCCAGACTTTTAATTACAATAGCAGACCTGGCCTGTCCTTTTCTTAGGCAAAGGTCTTTAACAGGCCTGGCCTATATACTTTTAATAATAATAGCCCATCTGGCCTGTTCTTTACTTGGGTTCTCCAAAAGCCTGGCTTACACTTGTATCTCCACTTTTCTTGAATAAAACTTCTGTCTTTGTCTCTGACTGGTGCATGCTGAAATTCCTTTTGCCACAGAAGCCAGGAGCCCCAGGGTCCTGAGATGAGTTTCCCTTTCCCAAACAGGGGAACTCCTCAGGACTCTCCACAGAGTTACCGTGTTTTCCCATGACACTTCCATAATACATACTGTGGAGCTTGTTCTATGATGTTTGACAATCATTAATGTTTTCAGAGCCCCCACTGAATACAAATTTGGGTTTATATTTGGGATCACCCTGATGATTTTGATCAAGATTTATGCCATTCTTGATTGCTATATACCATTTGATCTATGTTGTTTCTTCTAATTTTCAAACTTTTATATTTTGGCCTCTTGAATTTCAGCTGCCCTTTTTCTAACACATCATAGGGAAGTTCTAGAGCTATCCTGTTATTTGTGCCCTATATGCATCCCATATGGTGGAACTGTGTTTTCATTCTTAAGAACCCACTTCTTCCTGGGAAGATAAATGGACTGCCTGGTTCCCTCCCTCCCTCCCTCCCTCCCTCCCTCCCTCCCTCTCTCCTTCCTTCCTGTATTTATTGATCATCAGTCATGTGAGCGGCACTCTTTCATGTGCCAAGGAATTTTCAAAGTAAATATAAAACATGCTTTCTGCCCATAGGAACTTGTAGTCTTATTGGGAAGACAAGATGCTCAAACATAAACAGGATGACCATATATCCTGATTTGCTAGGGACCATTAACATTTAAAACACCTGTTTTGCACATGAAATTATTAACAGCACCATTTTTACTCTCAAAGTGTCCCAGTTTGGGCCATAAATGACATGGTCATCTTCCACATGGACCATTAGTAGCAAAGCAAAGGGTTAAGATTTATTGCTGAACCATATAAAGGTAGTAAGTGCTACAAGGATTTAGAGAAAGAGGCAATCAGCATAGGCTGGGGCCATCTAGAGAGTCTCATGCTTGAGGTGATGATGAGACTTGGACTGGGCCAGGAAGAAAGGGTTGTATTTGTCTAGAAATAGGGGTGAGAGAAGAGGATCGTAGCTCTGGGGGAAGCAGCAGGACCCAAAGTCAAAACTCAAGAGTGTGTGATATTTGAGGGATAGTGTCAACACTGGGCGGGTCACCTGGTAGGAAGCACTGGGAAATATTATGGGGGGGAGGGAGGAGAGAGGAGAGAGGAGAGAGGAGAGTGGAGAGAGGAGAGAGAGAGAGAGGTGGAGATGTTGAGAAAGGCCAGAGATTGGACTTCATTTAACAGGCAAAGAGGAGGGAAGTGGGGAAAATGATGTCATAAAATTTGGTTTTAGATATGTTCCCTGGCTATTGGCATCCAGGATGGTAGGGGGAAAGGGAAGGGAGGTATTTTGAGTTTTCTGCAAAGCTTCAAGGGCAAAGTGATACACAGCTGGGCGAGGTCAGAAAAGCTGAAGAGTAATGAATGAGAGAAGAAGAATTAAAAAGAATTGACAGGGCTGGGTAATAAAGCAGGATTAGTCACGAAGAAAAAAAAGGATTGAAGGTGATTCTGAGTTTTCAAACTTAAAGGTAAGAGAACATCGATGCCTTTGCTAAAAATACTTTGGTGGCAAGAGGGTGCTTGTATTAGAAGAGCCCTGCCACCTTCAAGGGGATTTCAGTATGGGTAGTAAGGGCCACACCTGAACCTTCAGAAAGAGGCCAAACCAGGCCCTAAACCCTGCGATTAAATCACAATGTCCTGTGTGTCTCAGGCCCCACTGTCAACTGGTCCATTGGCTCCTACTTTCTGTCCACATTTCTAATTGGGATTTGTAGCCTCTTAGTTATACTTGGCAAAGCTGATTAAAAATGATGAGTGTGGTGATAAAGAGGAGATAGGAGGGAGGTACTTAAAATAACAAACATAGGCCTGGCGTGGTGGCACACACTTGTAATTGCAGTACTTGGGAGGCTGAGACCGGAGGATCTGGGTTCGCAGCCAGCCTCAGCTACTTAGTGAGGCCCTCCGCAACTTAGTGAGACCCTGTTTCAAAATAAAGAATAAAAAATAGGGCTGGAGCCGGGTGTGGTGGTGCACACTTGTAATCCCAGTACTTGGGAGGCGGAGACCAGAGGATCCAGGTTCACGGCCAGCCTCAGCTACTTAGTGAGGCCCTCCGCAACTTCGTGAGACCCGGTTTCAAAATAAAG
>PVJS01011248.1:26067-46272 GCA_004027185.1 Glis glis | reverse complement strand
GGTGTGTGTGTGTGTGTGTGTGTGTGTGTGTGTGTGTGTTGTTGTGTGGCATGCGCACTTCCCTGTTGAAGAGGGTTGTTGGAAGAGTAGGCATGGAACACACACAGTATCAAATCTGTGTGTCAGCTGCTCCAGCACCAACCTGGAGCTGTTCCCAGTTTTGGGGTCTGCCAGTAGGAACCCTGTTTCCTGATTGCAGACATCTGGCTCAGGACACAGGAAGGAAGAGCGGATGGTGAAGCCTCTTACCTCTGCCCTCACACACTTTCCAGGGCATCTCAGCCAGCAGTCAACATCTGGCCGGGCAGACAACCTCTGGAGAATGAGTGCAACAGAGCAGGCACAGTGGTCTGCAGGAAAGCACTAGGGCCTGGCCCAGGAGACCCCAACTCTGCTCCAAATCCACTGGGAGGCATTAGAAGGTGGTCACTGCACCCTGGACTTGGTTTCTCCCTCTGCAAGTTGATGGGGTTGGACTACAGCAGGACCCTTCGGGCTCCGCAAGCCGTCATTCTGTGCCTGGCAGTGGAGCTCCCAAACAGAGGCCCTTTGAGAGCTATGCCAGATGCCTCTGGAGTTCCCTCCAGCCTCAGCCAGGGGCAAATAGTTTTCTTCCCTCTGGTTCCTGCCCTCAAGCAACCCCTGACCCCTGCTCCAAACTCTGCTGGAAATCTGAACTCGTGTTCTCTTTCCTCCCAGAAGGAAAAGGGAAGGCTGGGAGGAAGAGAAGAGTCACTGGAAGGGCAGTGTGGCCTGAGGACATGGAGGGAGGCTGGGGGGACCATGGAGGTTATCACAGAGGACCAGGATGGAAGGTGCAAATGCCAAGATCAAACAAACCAAACTTTATTCTGAAAAGCATATTGGTAACCACCACTAAGCTATTGAACGATGCACACTGGTCCCCTCTCTCACCACCCTGACTCCTCCCAAACTCACACAGTAGAACCACTGTGGAAATCATCTCCTGGGTCCACAAGTGGCCCCCGACTTTTGGGCTGCGAGCTGGCAGGATGGTCTTAAGCTGGCCTGAGTCCTGAAGCCAAAGAGGAAGGCCTATGAGACGACCTCCAGTATCCCCACATCTGAGCCATACCAGGCAGCCACAGAAATGGCGCAGGCCCTTACAGGGGAGGTTGGGTGCAGCATCAGTCTTATCCTTCCTTCTCACATCTGCAAGCCAAGCAGAAAGGCACATCTAGACGAGCCCTTGAGCTCTGGAATGCTACAGGCACATCTGGGTGGATGAGGTACCACGAAGGCCAGGATGTCCACTCCTGAGCGAGGTCACCTGGCCACAGACAGAGCACCAGGGCTGGGGGGCCAAGGAGACCCTGAGAGGGCCGGATCTGAGCTGTGTGTGCAACTCAGATGTGATCTAAAAAATGACAAAAGGAGAAAGAACAGAAGCTGGAACTAAAACCCAGGGTCCGGGGGTGCAGAGCTCAGTTCCAGGACTCTTGTGTCCATATCATAGCACAAGGAGAATCAGGAATTCTCTTGGGTTAAGGCAAAATCAGTCTTCACCATCTTGGCTCTTCCAGTGGATGCTGGGAAAGCAGCTGCCTCTCCCACCTGCCCCTACTGCAGCGAGGACACTGAAACCTTCTGCTGGCCCAGGCCAGAATGGTGTTGAGGCCAGACGCTGGGAGAGGTCCGCCTGACCGGCTCTGGAATCTCCACAGCCTGCAACAGAACAACAAAAGTCACTGACCTTCCAAGGGAGCAACTGTCCCAGCAAAGTCACCCCAGGCTCTGGCTGGAGATGAGGGAATGGTTACCCTTCCTGGATGCATGGCTGTGGGGTCCAGCCCACCAAGACACTGAAGGACTCTGGACTCATGGGGCCCAGTGCTCTGGGATTCCCAGAGAGAAAAAACAAAGAGCCACAATTTCAATGGATACTGAGTTTCAGTTTTGCAAGAGGAAAAAAGTTCTGGAGATAGACGGTGACAGCCATACAGCAGTGTGAATGTACCAAATAACACCAAGCTATACACTTAAAACTCGTTAAAATAGTAAATTTTATGTTATAAATATTTTACCATAATTTAGAAAAAAATTTTGGGGAGGTGCTAGGGATTGAACCCAGGGTCTCATGCATGCTGAACACTCGTTCGACCACTGAGCTACACCCCCAGCCCCAGAAAAAAAAATGTTAAAATATCCACATTAACAGTACCAAACATGTATTGATACCTTCTCCCCATATATAGTACAGGCTGGGGCTGAGGAAGCCAGACTGCTAGGGTTCAGATTCATGCTGTACCACTCAGTGGGGAGATATTAAGTTATTTAACCTCTCTGAGGCTCGTTTTCCTAAGACAGAAAGTGGGAAGAGCCAGGCGTGATGGAAAGAGCCAGGTGTGGTGGGGTGCACCTGTAATCCCAATAGTTGGGAGGCTAAAACAGGACAGAGGTCAGCCCATGGTTGTGAGACCCTGTTTCAAAAATTTAAAAATTATTTTTTATTTTTATTCTACCTCCGAGCTACAACCCCAGCCCTTTTCTTTTCTTTTCTTTTCTTTATTTTGAAACAGGGTCTCACTAAGTTCCTGATGGTCTCACTAAATTGCTGAGGCTGTCCCTGAACTTGTGATACTCCTGTCTCAGCCTCCCAAGTACTGGGATTACAGGCGTGCAATCTCCACCCCCGGCTCAAAATCAAAACTTTTTTTTTTCTTGTGGTACTGGAGATCAAAACCAGAGACGTCCTACCTCTGAGCTACAACCCCAGCCCTATTTTTTTTAATTTCTATTTAGAAACAGGGTCTCGCTAGGTTGATGAGAGTCTCACTACTTGCTGAGGCTGTCCTAGAACCTGCAATCCTCCTGTCTCAGCTTCCCAACTACTGGGATTACAGGCGTTCACCACCATGTCCAGCTGAAAATCAAAACTTTTTAAAAATGAACACTGAAACCTACCTCAATAGCATTACTGAGAGAATACAGGAATAGATGTAAAATACTTTGAGCAGTGCCAGTCACATAGTAGGGTTTCATTAAGTGCTAGGTAAAACTTAAATACCTGGTCAACACCCCCACCCCAACCACTACCTTCACAACCACAGCAGAGAACCCCAACACCTCCACGGGCGTGATGGTGCACGCTTGTAATCCCAGTACTTGGGAGGCTGAGACCGGAGGATCCGGGTTCGCCGCCAGCCTCAGCTATTTAGTGAGGCCTTCCGCAACTTAGTGAGACCCTGTTTCAAAATAAAGAATAAAAAATCGGGCTGGGGATGTAGCCTGGAGGTAGAATGCCCCTGGGTTCAATCCCCCATACCGCAAAAAAAAAAAAAATTTTAAAAACAAGCCAGGCATGGTGGCACATCCTTGTAATCACAGTACTTGAGAGGCTGAGACAGAAGGATTGCAGGTTTAAGGCCAGCCTCAGCAACTTAGCAGACCCTGTTTTAAAATTAAAAAATAAAAAGGGCAGGGGGTGTAGCTCGTGGGGACTGGGGTGTAGTTCAGTGGTAGAGTGCTTGTCTAGCATTTGTAAGGCCCTGGTTTCCATCCCCAGGACGTGGCCTCCCCTATTCTGGTTTCTAACCCAGAAAAGATTGAACTTTTCCAAGAGCAGACTTTTGAAGGATTTAGCAAAAGGGTTGAATTTTCACAACCCTATGGACATCATGATTATTACTGTCACTCCAACTTGCTCTGAATAAAAGCCTCTTCAGTTTTAGAAAAGGAGGAGGCTCTGTGCTTTTTATCCAAAGGCCCATGACCCCTTCCATAAAACCAAGTAGCATCCTACCCGGCCAGCTGTTTGCCCGGGCTCCGGAGATTTTTCTTCCCTTTGGTGAGCAGGGCCCACCCTGCCAGCTGCTCACAGTCAGTGCCAGGATCTCTTACAGGTGACTGTCCTTTTGACTGGGAAAACAGCTGGATAACCTTGGCTTCATTTCTCCAACCATGTAAAGGAATGTTCAAGTTCACCAGTTCCCACGTCGCTAGAGGGCTGGCGGGGGGCGGCTAGCTCCTTCTTCACTCCTCTTTCCCTGGGAAAGAGAGGCTTCCCAAATCTTCAATGGGTTGGACCCATGGGAATGAACCTGAATGAGGTCAGCACAGGGCTGCCTGGAACCCTAAGGTGGGAAACACTGGCCCAGGCCCAGAAGCAGTTAACCCAATAAACTCAAATACTGTACTGGGGCTTCTTGTACTGGGGACTACTCAAAGCTCTTGCTACACTGAGGAGCATCAAGAATCTCCAAGAAGGGGAGACAGCACCATTGACAAACCTATTTGGCCTCAAGACCCTCTTTTAGAGGTAGCTTCTGGGCCAGGATCGCTGCCACATCTACTGTTTACACCTACTGCCTCAGTGTAAACAGCCTTGGGCCCTGCGGAGACTGATTTTAATCTTATTTTGGCTGTTCCCAAGAGAAGGCTCTGGGTCCCTATCTGTAAAAAGCAGGAGTGGGCCTCACCCTAACATTCCGAGATGGTCGAGTGGGATTCCTAATGCATACATACTGAGCGATGGGGTGGTGCAGAAGCCCAAGTGGTGCCTGGGGGAGAGTTGTGTCCCTGTGAGGCCGGGGTTGTTTTGGGGCCTGGCCTTCGTGAACCTCGAGGACAAAGGCAGACGAGGCAGGGGCGAGGGAAAGTATGGAAATGTAAGGGGACAGCCCAGGGGCCTTTCCTATCCATCTCTACCACTGCAGACTGGCCCCAACCCAAGACATCGAGGAGGCACCGAGGAACAAGCAGGGAGGGGCTGCGCAGGATGCTCGCACAATCCCAAACTAAAAACAAACTCGTCACTCATCACTCATCTCCCGACCAGCCGAGGCCTGTCCCCAGCTCCACCCGCAGCAGCCCGCCTGCCTTTTACAGCACCCGAGGCTAGAAGAGGCCGGGGAAGAGGGTGCACTTCCGACTGCGGCGCGGGAGGGAGGAAGCAGTGGAGCAGCCCAAAGACTGGTTCCAATTTAGGAGCCTCCCCCAGATCTACGCGGCGCCTGTCCACGTCTTGCTCTCCGCAGGGAAGGGGAAGACAAGACGGCCCTTCTGAGGGTGTGCGTCTTCCCCTCGGATCACTGTGCTGCCCCGAGACGACCGCCAGTCTGGCACTGCTGTCCTGACTCTGCTTCGGCGCTGCAGTCGGGCGGGAACTGCACGTCGGGGGTCCTGGGCGCGGGTGGCAGTGGAAACGCAGGGCAGGGGAGGGTGCCAGGGCGCACCGGCGGCGGCAGGAGGACGCAGAGGGTCCCCTGCGCCGATCGGGGCCGCGGAGGGCGCGGGCAGCCTCACGCCACCTCCTGCTTGCCCTGGTAGCGACGGCAGCAGCCGTAGAGCGCCGAGAGCAGGTAGAGGCCGAGGCAGAGGCCGCCGCACACCGCGGCCGCCAGGAATGCGTGGTAGGCGCAGGGCAGCGGGTAATTCTTGAGGTTGCAGTAGCTGTGGCGCTGCGTCTGGTCGATCATGATGCCCGTCGCGGCGCCGTAGAGCGCGGCCGCCAGCAGGTCATGCGCCACGTTGACCACGAGCCAGCGCGAGCCCAGCACCGGTACCACCTCGTGCTTGCCCAGGAGCGTGAGGAAGTAGAGGGCCAGGGTCAGCAGCCAGAAGAGCACGGACACGAAGAGCGCAAAGTGCACGGGGCCCTGGTACTTGCTGGTGGCGATGGTGATCCAGAAGGCGGCGCCGGCCAGCAGCTGCAGCACCCGCAGGACGCCCAGAGGGCCGCGCAGGAAGGGCCGCTGCAGGCGCACCGCTCCGCGGGCAGCGCGCGCCTGGGGCGGCGGCTGGCGCGGGGGCGGCGGGAGCATGGCCCCCGGGCGCGGCGGCGGCGGCGGCGGCGCTCCGAGCAGCGGAATGGCGGCGCCTTGCTCGCGGGGGCGGCCGGCCGAAGTGCCCGCTGCGCCCGCTTCGGCCTCTGCGCCTGGCTCCGCTCCTAGGCCTTCTCTCTGCCTCTCCCCTTCTCCCCACCCTTCCTCCGCTCTCTCCTCCCCCCAGCCCTCCTCTCTTTCTCTCTCCCTCTCTCCACCCCTCCTACCCGCCCTCTTCCCGTCCCCTCCATGGTCTCCACCCCCGCTACTCCTCCCGGCTTCCTGCCATCTCCCTTTCCGTCTCGCTCTCCGCCCTGGCGCCCCCCTTTCCACTCCGCGCCAGCATCCCTGCTCGGATTCCTGCCTCCTCGGGGCAGGGCGGAGCGCGCCCGCGCCCCTTGGCCGCCCTGGGCCTTCCGCCCTGCCCGCCAAGTTTGCCACATCTGGGGCCACCCCTCCCCGCCCAACCTCCCGAGCTCCCGCCCTGCTTCGAGGGGGGAGCCTGCTTCGCAAGCGCCCTCCCAGCCTCTGGCTGGGCCCCAAGTGTTCCCCTTTCTCCTGTCCTGGACCCCAGAGAGGCCTCCTGGCCCTGCCCGGGGGTGAGGAGAGCAGAGCGGGTCCCCAGCTGACCGGACCTCTGCCACATCCTGCCCGTGCTCAGCACAAACTCATCCTGTTCAAAGCTGGGCTTGGGCTGTCTCCATCGAGTTCCCCGGGTTAGAGTAAGGGACCGTCACCCCCCGGAGGCACCACTACCAACCGCACAGGGCACAAAGCAAATAACTGCGCTTCCTTGTATCCCTCCCCTCCTGGCCATCTTCTCATCTTGCCTAGATTAAAAATATGCCAACATGGCTCAGACACAAACCCAGGTCTAAGTGACAGTACAGCCCACATGCTTAGCTACTACTTGGCCAGAAGGCCTGCAATGGAACCCAGTGATACTTTGCATTATTCTTATTACTGTGCTAATGCTTTATATGCATTCTCATTTAAGTCTCAAAACAACCCAAGAGATAGAAATAGTTATTTCCCTGGCTTTACTGAGTAGCAAAATGAACCTCGGAGGGGTTCAGATGAGAAAACTGGTGATTACCGTGGGTCTCTCTGTTCTAGCCCTTCGGATCCAACCTTTGGGCACTTAGCAACTTTCTAAAACAGACCTTGTAGACGGGTGTGGTGGTGCACTCTTGTAATCCTAGTACTTGGGAGGCTGAGACAGGAGGATCACAGGTTCCAGGACAGCCTCAGCAATTTAGTGAGACTCCCAGCAACCTAGTGAGGCCCTGTTTCCAAATAAGTAAAAAATCGGTCTGGAGGTATAGCTCAGAGGTAGAATGCCTCTGGGTTCAATTCCTAGTACCACAAAAATAAATAAATAAATAAATAAAACAGACCTTGTTCATTCATTACACTGCTTTCCCCAGTGACCACAAGATACAGTTCTATCTCTTCTATGTGGCATATTTCACAATCTGTCCCCAGTCAACTTCCAACTTCCTGGTTTTCCTCTTCCTTCCCATAACCATGTTCCCACCCACAATGCCACCCCACCAATCCTCTTATTTCCCAAATATACTCAGAATGCCCTTCATTCCCAGACCCCATGTGACTGACAAATGCCTATTTATCCTCAGTGCCCATGTTAAATGCTGCCAGCTTTTGTCCAGCCTCCCAGGCTATAGATTACTTGTTCTGGGCCTCCATTTGGACCACCCCTCTGCTACATCATAATCATTGGCTCTCATGTCATATCCATCTTTGCCTGGGCCTGGCACATAGGAGACCCTCAGTAAGTATAATTGCAGTAGACGGCAGAGTGACTGCAGGAACAGCAATGGGGCCCCTCCTACCCTGGGGACCATGGCTGCATCAGACCTTGTTTCAGCCAGTATTCTCATCACTGTGATCCAAAATCTCTGACACACAAAACTTAAAGGAAGGAAGATTATTTGCTTACGAGCTGGAGATTTCAGTGTGTGAGTGTACGTGTGTGTGTGTGTGTGTGTGTGTGTGTGTGTGTGTGTAGGTGCATATACCATTTTACACAGGCTGCCAAGCAGGAGCCAGGGTGACAGGTTCTTAGGGCATGCTGGCAGGCTGATCCTACACTGCAGAGCTAGCCCTTTATCTCTTGGTTATAAGATGAATCCCCTAGCTCCTGGCCTGGCTATGCAGGTCTCTCCTCCAGCAGCCTGGCTCCCTCTAGGGAAAAAAACCATGTGGCTTCTCAGAGGGCTAATTAATGCCTGTCACTGACAGCTCAGCCCACATACAGGTAGTTGAGAAGCTTTAAATGCATATTTAAATGAACAAATGGTGATGTATAACCCCCATATCTATGTAAGACAGCATGGCATGGAGGCTCAGGCACATGCATCATTGCTTCACTAGCCCCTTGGGCAGGAACCTGGGGGGAGGGGCTACTTCTTTATGCCTCAGTGTCTTCATCTGTAAAATTTTTTGTGTGTGAGTGTATGTGGTACTGGGGATTGAACCCAGGAGCATTCTACCTCTGTGCTGCACCCCCAGACCTATTTTAGTTTTATTTTGAAACAGACTCTTGATAGGTTGATAAGAGTCTCACTACTTGTTGATGCTGTCCTTGAACCTGCAATCCTCCTGTCTCAACCTCCCAAGTACTGGGATTGCAGGCATGCACCACCATGCCCGGCTTGTGAAATTCTTTACTCAAAAAATAGATATTGAGCATTGATTAAGTGCTGGGTACTGTTTTAGGGGCAAGGGATTCATAATATATAAGTGACTTTTCTTTTTTTGTGTGTGGGGTACTGGGGATTGAACCCAGGGACATTCTACGTCTCAGCTACACCCCCAGTCCTATTTTATTCTTTATTTTGAAACAGGGTCTTACTAAGTTGTAGAGGATCTCACAAGTTGCTGAGGCTGGCCACGAACCTCCTGTCTCAGCCTCCCAAGTACTGGGATTATAAGCGTGTGCCACCACGCCCGGCTATAAGTGACTTTTCTTAACTGAATGCTTACTATATAGGCTAGGCACTATTTTCATTGTTCTACTTGGTCCTTACACCGACCCTAGAAAATGATTATTAGGCTGATTTGCTGATGGTGAAGTCAGAGCTTAGAGGGTCGAAGAAGCTGTGTTCACAGAGCTGCCGGTGACAGTTTCTGCAGAAGCCTGGGTAGAGCTGGCTCCACATCCACATTCCTAGTACTTTTACGTATTTCCCACACTTTGTTCTTAGGCACTCTCACATGGACCCAGAGAAAGGCTAGTGACTCGCTCAAAGAAACACAACTTGTAAGTGCCCCGTGTTAGAACGCAAACCTGTCTTCTGGTCCCAATTTCAGGGCTTTTCCCTCAGGATCCCTTAGCAACCCCAGGAGGGCCATCCTCAGTGCCCTCTGGATGCCAGTTCTGACCAGGGCTGAGGCTCGAGGGGGCAGCTAGGGGCTGCATCTGGGTGCTGGACAATGACAGATTATTACGAGCAGGGGACCTAAGGGAACAAGAACAAGCTTTAAGAGGAAGGGAAGAGGGAATGCCTTTCTAAAAAAGGCATCAGGAGACATGGGGATCAGGGCGCCACCTGGCGGACATAAACTTTAAGCCTCAGGAGTCAAGTCTGACTCCTTACAAGGAAGAGCCCTGCAGTGACTTTGGGGCGATATTTTTAGCTTTTGGAATCTGGAAAACATTCCAAGGGGCAGTGGAACAGATTCTCTGGAAAAGCGTAACCATGCAGAAGCATCTTGATTCCATCGAATTCAACAAATCTGATCTAAGCACCTGCAAGATCAGGTGTGGAAAGCAGGAAGGAAGAGGACCCATTCCCGTCCTCAAGTGCTGACACTTTGCTGGAAGTAGAGGGACTGTCGAGGACCAAACAAGGCATAAATGGGGACCATGAGGAAAATGCAAAAAGGAAGGAGAGAGTATTTTGAGGGGAGGGCTGGGGAATCTTCAAGCACAAGGAGTCATTGGAGGGTGGAGAGATTTGAACAGACACTGGAGATAGCACTGTTGGGAGCGGCAATCCCCATGGGTCCCGAGTGTCCCTGAATGTTATTGCTGCTTATGCCAAGAATGCAAGGCTGTGATCGCTTTTACCCAGCCATTCCTCAGGGTTGTGTCTGTAGCCAGCAACCTTGAGAGATGAGGGAACATCTTGTTTATAATAGGAATGGTAATGGTGGGAGTGGGGGTGGGTTCCCCAAATTTCGTGCTTTTCAGCCGGGTCACAGTGCATGTGTACTGTCCATCTGGGTCTCTTTATGTTGCCCCTGTGAGGGTTGAGGACAAGGGGAGCAGACATACTGTGAGGTTCATGCTGCTTGTCTCTGACTGAGGAATCCCACGTCTCCTACCAGCATCGATGAAATGATACCAGGCGAGCTTATTTGCTTGTCAGCAGGATGAAATCCCAGACCCCGACAGGTGCTCTAGGCAGAGGGAACAGTGTGAGCAAGAACAGAGCTGCGGCTGCTCAGGGGACAAGGAGTAGTAGTCTTGGTTGATTCTCTAAGACCCAGTGCAATGATTTTAACATGGTCAGACAGAAAGGCCAGAAACCGGTGGCCAGGAGGAACATGCTGCCCGTCCTGAGGTCCCACGATCAGCACTTACTGTTCAGAGTGAGATCCTCTTCTGTCCTCAGTCTCTGGGCTGTTGTGAAAGGACTGCATTTACGATTCAACTCACATTCATTTAACACTTATGTGTCAGGCCCCAGGCTGGGGCTTGACACAGATCAGCTAATAGCAGAGGCAAAATGCACAGTGAGAAAGCAGATGGGTACCAGGACCTGCAGAGTCCTGCTCGACTCTTACTCGATTACTAAACATTCTCTGGACACTTCCTATGGAGCCGACATTATACTCATTACCCTACAATTGTATGCCTGCTCTGGAAGAGGCCGGAAACACCATTCGCTCCGGGCATCTTATCTTACAGACAGGGTAACCAGGGCCTAGACAGGGGAAGTTACTTGTCCCAGGTCACACAGCTGCTTGGTGATGGGAGTGCCAAGTTTAGAACTTGGGTCTCCTGACTCCCAGTCCAGTGCTCACTCTGTGACATCATTGGGACAGCACCCACATGGGAAGTTTCCTGAAGCTGTAGGGCAGGGGACTCTGTACAGGAGTGCTATGGAGCCAGGGCTGGGATCTACACATCTCTGGGCCATGTGGCTCCCTCTTCAAGGCCTGTACCCAAGGTGGCTCCCACTAGGTTGTGGGAACAGAGGCTCTTCAGAGGGTGTGAGGTCCTCTCCAGGAGGTGCTGGGTGGAAATCTGGGGGGCTCTTGAGCTTGTTAATCCAGCCCTCAAGGAGTCCCTGGGTCTTTTCCTGAGCCACAAGGCAGCCTAGACACTGGGTAATTTTTGGCAGAGGCAGGGGCGGGGGCTGCGGTCTGAGCCTGGGCAAGTGGTGAAGGCATTCGACTGACAACACTTGGTTCTTGCTCCCCAGGGGATGCTGACCTGGACCAGCAGGAGCCATAGGTATCCTTGGAGGCTGACCTTTGCCCTGAGACCAGGGCATCAACAGGAGACCCAGGAGGTGCTGCTGGCACCTTCTGCTGGACCTGTGACGGGGACCCGCAGACCCAGCCAACCGTGCTCCTGGGGGAAGGAGGGGCCTCACTTGTGAGGTCAGAAACCCAGAGCCAAGCCGGTTTGGGTAATCACCAGGGCTCTGCCAGCTGACCTGGGGAAGAGTGGAGGTGGCGCAACAGTAACAACTAACATTTGCACAGCGCTTGCTGTGGGCCAGGCGTGCTGCCAGGTGCTTCCTGCCCTTGTTGAGTTTACTTTCCGCAATAGCCTCATGAGGAAGAGGCTGTTGAAACCATCCCTACTTTTATTTATTTATTTATTTACTTATTTATTTATTTACGGCCCTGGGGATTGAACCCTACCTCCAAGTTACACCCCCAGCCCTATTTTTTATTCTTTATTTTGAAGCAGGGTCTCACTAAGTTGCGGAGGGCCTCACTAAGTAGCTGAGGCTGGCCGCGAACCTGCCATCCTCCAGTCTCAGCCTCCCAAGTACTGGGATTACAAGGGTGTACCACCACACATGGCCAAACCACCCTCACTTTAAAACAAGGAAACTGAGGCACGGGGAGATTTTATGAATTAGCCCATGGTACACAACTAGTAGAAACACAAGTGGAATTCAAATAATTGATTTCCCAATGCAGGCTTTTAATCAGATTACTACATATATCTGGGACTTTGGCCTTGGTCTGAGAGGAGACAAAGCATCATTCCTACTGAGTGGTAGGGAAGAGAAAGCTCCCAGTTTCTGGAAACAGGCAGCAGGAAGGGGGGCAGGCAAGAGGCCCTGAGAATGGGGTGGTTGTCACAGGCCCCGAGATCTGAACTTGGGGATCCTGACTCTGAGCCATGCTGTTTCTACTTCTTATGCTAGGGGGCCCCAGGAGAGGGGACATGTCCCCCTACCTGCCCACTCTACCCTTTGATGCAGGAGGATGGACCCTGAGGGATGGACTGGAGTCAGATGATGCTGTGTTGAGTGTTTACCTGCATCTCTCCTCAGCCCTCTCAGCCACCTGTGGGACCAGCGACTTCATCATCCCCACTCAACAGACAAGGAAATTGAGATTCAGAGAAGTTAACTAGTAAATGGCAGAGCAAGGAGCTAAATCTTCATCTCCTGCCATTATAAACATTACAACGGTCACCCATTCCCTAAATCGTCTTCTTTTTTGGTACTAGGGATTGAGCCCAGGGGCATTCTACCTCTGAGCTACACCCCCAACCCTTTTTAATTTTTTTGTTTTGAAACAGGGTCTCAATAGGTTGCTGAGCATCTTGCTAAGTTGCTAAGGCTGGTCTTGAACCTGTGATTCTCCTGTCTCAACCTTCAAAGTACTGGGATTACAGGCGTGCGCCACCATGCCTGACTATGCAAATTCTTTGACTCTCCTCCCATCAAGATGTTGGGTCTATGTCCCTTTCCCACGAATCTGGGCAGTCTTGTGACTCAACTATAACTAGTGGGATGACAGGAACAACATTTCTGAATTCTAGGCTATGTCAGAAAGGCAATGCAGCTTCTGCCTTGGCTGCTAGAGAATTTGCATGTTAGCCCTGAGCCCCCGTGGAAGAAGTCCAGCTACTCTGAGATCACCGTGCTCCAGGTCACATCGAGAAGCCACTAATGCACCCCAGTCAGCAGTTCTAGTCCTTGAGTTTGTCAGGTCCCAGACGTGGAAGAAATGAGCTTTCAGATGGTTCCGTCCCCAAGCTGTCATGTCAACTTGAGCATTCAAACTGCCCAGCTGAGAAGGATTCAAGATGGCGATGGAATAGGAGCCCCTGAACGAGCCTGTCTCAAAACTGTCTCATAATTGCCTCAGCGGCTCAGAACTAAACAACATCGCACAGACACAGAAGAACCAAAACCCAAAATCCAGTAACCCAAGTACAAATACACAGACACAATGTCTACCAGCTACAGATTCCCACAGAAAGCTGCAATCCCGTGTTGGCAGGATCGGTAAGGAGCCATCTTAACCCAGTCCCTACAGCTGGGGCTAACAGACAGATTGGAAGGAGAAACCGGAGCAGAATTCTGTGAGTGGTGGGGTCATCACAGCAGCAGATCATGGGCTCCTGCCACAGCCGTGCACCTCCCCCCCACCGCTACGAGCCCGCGCAATCCCTGGCACCCTGCATGGGAGCCCCGCGCCAGCCAAGAACCGGGCGGCCCCCGCGCCCCGCGCCCTGCATCCTGCCTAGGCCAGCCGCACCATCCTGCACAACCCAGGCAGCCAGCTGCGCGGTCCTATGCAACCAGCTGCGCCATCCCGCACGACCAGGGTTGCCAGTCGAGACCCAGGTGCCCTCCCCCGCACCCCACCTAGGCAAGCCGCACCAAATCACGCGACCCAGGCGGCCAGCCGCACCTTCACGCGTGACCAGGGATGCCAGCTGCATCCCACCTAGGCCAGCTGCGCCATCCCATGCGACCCAGGCAGCCAGCCACACTGTCCTGTGCAACCCTGGCGGCCAGACGCACAATCCCGCGTGACCCAGGCAACCAGCTGCGCCGTCCAGCGCGACCAGGGCAAACAGCCCCGCCCGGCCTAGGCCAGCCGCGCCATGCGGTGCAACCCAGGCTATCAGCAGCACCTTCCCACGACCCAGGTAGCCAGCCGCGCCGTCCTGCGCAACCAGGGCAAACAGCTGCGCCCCACCTAGGCCAACCAAGCCATCCCGTGAGACCCAGGCGGCCAGATGCACGGTCCCGTGCGACCAGGAGGCCAGCCTTGCCATCCCGCAGGACCAGGGTGAACAGCTGCGCCCAGCCTATGCCAGCTGTGCTGTCCCTTGTGACCCAGGCAGCCAGCCGTGCCATCCCAGGCAACCAGGGTGGCCAGCCATGCCCCGCATAGGCCAGCAGCGCCATCCTGTGCTACCCAGGCGCCCCCCCTGGGGCCCTGCCTAGGTCAGCTGTGCCATCCCAGGCAAACCAGGTGGCCCTCCACACCCTGCCCCAGACTCCAACACCGCCACCGAAGACCTGGGTGGCCCTCCAAGCCCCGCCTTGGACTCCCACGCTCCCCGGCGCTGCTACCCAAGACCCAGAGCCTGCACCTCTCTTACCTGCACAGGAGCCCTTGTGCCGCACTTCAGAGTCTGGATACCCTCCGGTGCCGCCACTTGAGACCTGTGCGAGCCTCCACACTGCCTCAGAGCCAGGGCTTGCACCGGCACCACCACCTGAATTCCAGGAGCCCAAGCACCTCACGGGTTCCCGCGTGTGATCCTTAGTGCAGTGCCTCAGTGCCCGTGCAACCTCAGGCACCACCACCTGACACCTGGAGTTCGCACCCTCCTCGGGCCCGCGGGAGATACTCAGCGCCACGCATCAGAGCCCGGGCAACCTCCAGCGATGCCCCCCGAGACCCAGAGCACGTGCGCAACCCCTGGGCCCCAGGCGAACCTCAGCACCCGCGCCTCAGAGACCAGGCATCTTCTGGCACCATCACCCGCGCCTCGGAGCCCACATCCAACATCGCGCCTTGAAGTGCGCCTCACATGCCAACACCCAAGCTCCAGAACCTGCGTGCCCCCCCACATACACACACACACCGCGCCCCGGTCAACCAGACGGGAGGGAACCACAGCCTGCAGCATACTGACCCAATTGGGTCTACAGGGACCATCAAGAGGTCTTGTACATAGAAAGGAAGATGATGTGGAGGCAACAGAAACACAAAATTGAAAACACCGAAAGTACGAGAATGAGGAACAGTGAAGAAACAAGAATCACTCACAATGCATCAAGTGAGATTACTGATACTGACCTACAGGAAATGCAAGACGGAGAATTCAGAATTTTGATCTTCAGAATGATGAAAGGCCTCAAAGAAAGCATAGAGGAGATGAAGAAAGAAGTTGAGGCTCTAAGAAAGAAACACTGAATGAAATGAAGGAGTCAATAAATGAATTAAAGACTGCAATAGAAACCAACTCTAGTAGGTTTGGCCACATGGAAAACAGGGTATCACTCCTGGAAGACAGTTCATTCAAAACTGAAAACACAGTCAATGATATACAGAAGATATTACAACAACATACCCTGGCCATCCAAGAAATACAAGACAATACAAGATGTCCTAATCTAAGGATAAAAGACATCAAAGAAGGATTAGAAACACAGACTAAGGGTATAAGAAACCTCTTCAAAGAAATAATTTCAGAGAATTTTCCGAATATAGAAAAGGACTTGGACATTCACATAGAGGAGACATATAGAACACCATCAAGACAGGACCAAAGAAGGACCTCACCACGCCACGTAATAATTAAAATGTCTAACATAGAGGCCAAAGGAAACATCCTAAAAGCAGCAAGAGCAAAAGAAAGGGTGACAAACAGGGCAAAACAAAAATCACCCCAGACTTCTCAACCCAAGTCAGGAATGCCAGGAGGGATTGGCATGGAGTACTCCGGACCCTGGAAGAAAACAACTTCCAACCAAGACTGGTATATCCAGCAAAGCTATCATTTAAAATTGATGGAGAAATAAAAACGTTCCATGATAAATAAACACTTAAAGAATTCATGAGGACCAAGCCAACACTGGAGAAAATCCTAAAAGAAATAAATCACAAAGAAGGGAAAACAAGCAATTTTCAGAACCACAGGAGAGGTGAACTACACCAGGTAGGCAACTAAACAAGGAGATTTGTCACTACAGCAAACAGAAAATAGAATTCAAAATGATAGGAAACAAAAATCATATCAATAATAACATTGAATGTCAAAGGATTCAACTCCCCAATTAAAAGGCATAGACTGGCTGGGCGTGGTGGTGCACGCTTGTAGTCCCAGTACTTTGGGAGGCAGAGACCAGAGGATCCGGGTTTGCGGCCAGCCTCAGCTCTCTTGCTTTCTCTCCCTGTCTCCCTCTCTCTCTCTCTCTCTCTCTTTCTCTCTCTCTCTCTCCTCTCTCTCTCTCTCTGTCTCTCTCTCCTTAGTGAGGCCCTCCGCAACTTCGTGAGACCCAGTTTCAAAATAAAGTATAAAAAATAGGGCCAGGGGTGTAGCGCGGAGGTAGAACGCCCCTGTGTTCAATCCACGGTACCGCAAAAAAAAAATAAAAATAAAAAGGCATAGACTGGCAATGTGGATTAAAAAGCATAACCCAACTATATGCTGCTTACAAGAAATTCACCTTCCAGCCAAAGATACTCATACACTAAAGGTAAAAGGATGGAAAAGATATACCATGCAAACGGAGATCAAAAACAAGCAAGGGTAGCAACACTTATATCTGACAAAACAGACTTTAAGCTAGAGCACGTCAGAAGAGACAAAGTAGGTCACTTCTTACTAATAAAAGGAACAATCCAACAAGAAGATATAATAATAGTAAACATCTACGCCCCAAATGTGAGCACACCCACATTCATAAAACAAAGTTTTCAGGACATCAGGTCCCAAATAGACCCAAACACAATAATATTGGGAGACTTCAACACACCACTCACGCCACTAGATCGATCCTCCAGAAAGAAGATGAATAAAGATTGTTCAGACCTAAAGAAAATCATAGACCAGATGGATCTAATAGACACATACAGATTATTTCAACCAGGAACACCTGAATACACATTCTTCTCAGCTGCCCATGGAACATTCTCCAAAATAGACCACATACTGGGTCACAAAGCAAGCACCAGCAAATTCAAAAGATGTGATATAATTCCCTGCATCTTCTCAGATCACAACGGAATGAAACTGGAAATTAACAACAGGAAGACTAAAAGTAATCACATAAGTACATGGAGACTGAATGATACACTTCTGAACGAGGACTGGATCAGAAAAGAAATAAGGGAGAAATAAAAAATTTCCAGAATTAAATGAAAATAGAGACACGACATATCAAAATCTATGGGACACTTTGAAGGCAGTGTAAAGAGGAAAATTTATATAGCACTTAGTGCCCACATAAGAAAAACAGAAGACATCCAAATAAATAACCTAATGACACACCTCAAGGATCTTGAAAAACAGGAACAGTCGAATCCCAAAACCAGTAGGAAGCAGGAGATAACTAAAATGAGAGCAGAAATTAATGAAATAGAGAACTAAAAAAATACAAAGAATCAATAAAACAAGAAGCTGGTTCTTTGAGAAGATTAACAAGATTGACAAACCACTAGCTAACCTAACCAAAAGAAGGAGAGAATCAACCCAAATTACCAAAATCAGAAGTGAAAAAGGGGACATCACCACAGATGGTGAAGAAATCCAGAGGATCATAAGAAACTACTTTGAAAACTTATATTCCAATAAAACAGAAAACATGGAAGAAATCGAAAGATTTCTAGACACATACAACCTACCTAAACTGAACCAAGAGGATTTAGAAAACCTGAATTAACTAATAGCAAGCACAGAGATTGAAACAGCAATAAAAAGTATGCCATCAAAGAAAAGCCTAGGTCCAGATGGTTTTCCAACCGAATTCTACAAAACCTTTACAGAAGAACTAAAACCAATACTTCACAAACTATTCCGTGAAATTGAAAGAGATGGAATTCTTCCAAATTCCTTTTATGAGGCCAACATTACATTAATACCAAAGCCAAATAAAGACACTTCAAGAAAAGAGAATTACAGACCAATATCATTAATGAACATAGATGCAAAAATTCTAAATAAAATACTAGCCATGCTCATTCAAAACCATATTGAGAAAATCGTACACCATGACCAAGTTGGTTTCATCCCAGGAAAGCAAGGCTGGTTCAACATACGCAAAACAATACACGTTATTCACCATATAAATCGAACTAAAAACAAGAATCACATGATCATTTCAATAGATGCGGAAAAAGCATTTGACAAAATTCAACACCCATTCATGTTAGGAACTCTACAGAAAATCAGAATAGAAGGAACATACCTCAACATCATTAAATCAATATATAAGAAACCCAAAGCCAACATCATATTGAACTGGGGAAAATTGTCAGAATTACCCTTAAAAACAGGAACAAGACAAGGATGCCCACTATCACCACTCCTTTTCAATATAGTCCTCGAAACTCTTGCCAGAGCAATAAGACAAGAGAAGGATATCAAAGGAATTCAAATAGGAAAAGAAGAATTAAAATTATCTTTATTTGCAGATAACATGATCCTATATCTAGAAGACCCAGAGAACTCAACCAAAAATCTACTAGAGCTGATTAACAAATTCAGCAAAGTAGCTAGATACAAGATCAACCTAAAAAAATCAGTAGCTTTCATATATGCCAACCATGAATCCACTGAGAAAGAAATCCAGAAAACAATTCCATTCACAATAACTTCAAAACCAATCAAATACCTAGGAATAAACTTAACCAAAGAGGTAAAAGACCTTTACAATGAAAACTATAGAACACTGAAGAAAGAAATCCAAGAAGATCTTAGAAGATAGAAAGATCTCCCCTGCTTTTGGATAGGCAGAATAAATATCAAAATGGCCATTCTGCCAAAAATGATCTATAGAATCAATGCAATCCCTATCAAAATACCAACCTCATTTTTCACAGATCTAGAAAAATCAATCATTAATTTTATATGGAGAAACAAAAGACCCAGAATAGCCAAAGCAATTCTCAGCAATAAGAATCTTGCAGGAGGCATAACAATTCCTGATTTTAAATTGTACTACAGAGTTATAGTAATAAAAACAGCATGGTATTGGCACAAAAACAGACTCATAGACCATTGTAACAGAATAGAAGATACAGAAACAAGTTCACAAACTTATAGTCAATTGATTTTTGACAAAGGTGCTAAACACATACATTGGAGAAAGGACAGTCTTTTCAACAAATGGTGCTGGGAAAACTGGTTATCTACCTGTAGAAAAATGGGACTAAATCCTTACCTCTCACCCTGCACAGGAGTCAACCCGAGATGGATTAAAGACCTGGAAGTTAGACCAGAGTCTGTGAAATTATTAGAAGAAGGCATAAGTTCAACACTACAACATATAGGCACAGGTAGAAACTTCCTCAACAAGGCCTCCAAAGCACAGGAAATTAAAACAAGAATTAATAAGTGGGACAGCATTAAACTACAAAGCTTCTCTGCTCAGCAAAGGAAACCATCAAGAGCATAAAGAGAAAGCCTACAGAATGGGAGAAGATATTTGCAAGCTATCCCTCTGACAGAGGTCTAATATCTAGGATATACAAAGAACTTAAAAGGCTTTACACCAAGAAAACAAATAATCCGATCCAAAAGTGGGCAACTGAAATGAATAGACACTTCACGAAAGAAGAGATACAAATGGCCAATAGATACATGAAAAAATGTTCAACATCATTAGCAATCAGGGAGATGCAAATCAAAACTACTCTAAGATTTCATCTAACCCCAATTAGAATGGCAATCATTAAGAAGTCAAACAACAAATGTTGGCGAGGATGTGGGGAAATCGGGACTCTTCTACACTGTTGGTGGGATTGAAAACTAGTTCAACCACTATGGAGATCAGTGTGGAGATTCCTCAGAAAACTGGGAATGGACCCACCATATGATCTGGCTATACCACTACTGGGTATCATACCAAAGGGATTGAAACCAGAAAACTACAGTAATATATGTATACCCATGTTCATAGCCGCACAATTCACAGTGGCCAAATTATGGAACCAACCTAGGTGTCCATCAACAGATGAGTGGATTACAAAATTGTGGGAAATACACACAATGGAATTCTACTCAGCAATAAAGAAGAACAAAATAACATCATTTGCAAGAAAGTAGAAGGATCTGGCCGGGTGTCGTGGTGCACACTTGTAATCCCAGTACTTTGGGAGGCGGAGACCGGAGGATCTGCGTTCCCAGCCAGCCTCAGCTCTCTCTCTCTCTCTCTCTCTCTCTCTCTCTCTCTCT
>PVJS01011248.1:0-25967 GCA_004027185.1 Glis glis | reverse complement strand
ATGTTTTCATTAGTATGTGCAACCTAGGGAGTAGTGGGGACACACAAGGGACTCCGGTTAATAATGGAAAACCCTCAGTGGGGCAAGGGAAGTGGTACAAGGGAAGGGGAAGGGCAAGAAAGAAGCAAATCAGTGGAATTACTATCATAAACAATATGTACATGTGAAAATATACCAACGTCATTCTCGGTACTTCATACAGGTGGGGGGACACTAAGAGCTGTGTGCACGTATATTAACATCAAATAGATATTCATTGTGATGCAAGGCTCCAATGCATCAATAAAAGCACGTTAAGAAAAAAGACTGCCCAGCTGATGTACAGACTCCTTGGAGCAGAAACGGCCGCTCCTGTTGTACTCTGTCTGAATTCCTGTGTGTTCATCATGTCTTTTTAAAGTTTTTTATGTATTTTACAATGTCTTGACATCCTGAGGCCTTGCAGACTGGAGAAGGGAAAGCCTCTTCCAGGGGTAGCTCATTCCTAGAGACAGCGAACACTGCTGGAGCCTGGTGCTAGAGAAGCCACAAGCTCCAGAACCTGGGCCTGGAGGAGCCTGGTGGGTGTCAGAGCCCAGGAGAATCCCTGCCTCCAACCGTGCCTTGCTGGCTCCCCCTACTGACAAAGCCATGCATTGTGTCAGTTGGAAAAGAAAAAAACATTTATAGGGTTTCCACTATCATAGAGCACAATGAAGGTGGATGTGTTGCTGAGAGACGATAAATTGGTAACTGGCACAGTTAACCCCTTTGGAGACTCAGCTTTCATATACACCCTTCCCTATACATTTGAACTTCCACACAATAATGAAGCAACTTCATATTTCCATCTAAAGATGTACAACAGGGCCCAGGTATGGTGGCACATGCTTGTAATCCCAGTACTTGGGAGGCTGATACAGGAGGACTGCAGGCTCAAGGCTAGCCTTAGCAACTTATCAAGGCTCTCAGCAACCTAGTGAGATCTTGTTACAAAACAAAAAATAGAAAGGGCTGGAGGTGTAGCTCGGAGATAGAATGTCAATGGGTTCAATCTCCAGTACCACAAAATAAAAAGTACAACTGTCTTATAAATGAAGAGTTTCTTACTCTCTCTTTCCGAAATAAGGAGCTACACAGTTCCAACTATCATGGTATCACTGGCTATATTACATAGTTATGGAGCTGGGAATGTAGCTCAGTGGTAGAGCGTTTGCCTAGCATGTGTGAGGCCCTGGGTTCCATCCCCAATATTGTGGATTGGAGGAGAAAGTGGAGCCATGCCCAACTCTACCCTTGATTTCTGGATCCCTGTGTTCTGCCTATGGGGGAGATAGCACCAAATAATGATTCAAAGTATATACTGCATCTTCAAAGACAGAAGCCCATCCTTTCAGGGTCTTGTCCCCAAATAGCACTGTAATTGAGTCTTCAGTAAGCCATCCCACCTTTCAGTTAGCTCAGCTACTTTTAAGTGGTGGGGTATGTGGTAAAACTAAGTAATTGCATGAACATGAGCCCATTGCTGTGAAATGAGTTCTTTAATCAGTATTGCTATGGGAACCCCATGATGGTGGATAAGGCATTGTGTGAGTCCATGGATGGGGGTCCTAGCAGAAGCAACATGGGCAAGGAAGGCAAATCCATATTTAGAATATGTGCCCACTGCAATAAAGGCAAACCTCTACCCCATCATGATAAAAGAGGTTCAGTGAAATAAACTTACCACAGGTGGCTGCCTGGTTCTGTTGGTGAATGGTATCATACTAGGGGCTTTGTGTGGGTCTCCGCTATTGGCTGACTAGGCACTCAACAGTACTGGTATCCAGGTCAACTTTGATAAGGAGAAGTTCATGTAGTTAAACCTATGGGTAGCCTCCATCTCTGAGACTATAGCCACCCTGTTCATTGACCCATTGAACAAGAACTTGGAAGGCCAGAGAAAGTGGGTGACTGTCAATGCTGTAAATTCTTCTGTACTTCTGCCCTCTGTCATAAATAGGTGTTTTTTTTTGTGGTGGTGCTAGGGATTAAACTTTGGGGCATTCTACCTCCAAGCTACACCCCCAGACTTATTTTATTTTTTATTTGGAAACAGGGTCTTGCAAAGTTGTGATAGCCTCACTAAGTTGCTGAGGCTGGCTTCAAACCTGTGATCTTCCTGTCTCAGCCCTCCAAGTACTGGGATTACAGGTATGTTCCACCACGCCCAGCCATATATAGATCTTGCTCATTTTGACATTCCACAAAACATCATGCTGGTTGATTATATTAACAGTATTATGCCAAGTTAGTCTGATAATCAGAAAATAACAAATACTTTAGATGCCTTCGTAAAACTTATGTGATCTGGAGGGTAGGAGATAAACCCCATAAAAGTCAAAGGGCTGGCCACTTCAGTGAAGTTGCTGGGGTATTCAGTAGCTTGAACCATGTCAAGATGGGCCTTCCATGGTGAAAGACACCTACACTTCACACCCTGCCAAGAATGCCAGTTTTGAATCGGGGCCAAAGCGAGAAAGCTATGCAGTAAGTTCAGACTGCAGTATAAGCCACTCTACCACGTAGGGTTTATGATCCAGTGGCTCCAATGACCTTCAGTATCCATAGCAAATAGGGATTGCTTACCTACCAGCCACAACCTCCTCTTCCTGTTAGAAACAAGTTTGTTCAGGTATCAGATGACAACCTGCTCAGTAAAAGTGAATCATGATTGGTTTCAGGTAATTATGGCAATCACTCCCCTTTTTCAGTGATTGATTTAAGACTGAATATGTGACAGTTTCAGCCAATGAAATGTGAGAATAAATTTAATGGGCAACTTTGAGGAAAGATTGACCTCATGACTTAAAACTGATTCACGGACACTGTTAACAGAATGAGAAGTGAAGCCATGGATTAGGAGAAAATATTTGCAAAAGACATATCTGATAAAGGACTGTTATCCAAGATATACAAAGAACTCTTAAAACTCAACAATAAAAACATGAGCAACCCAATTTAAAAATGGGTAAAATACTTGCACAGACACTTCACCAAAGAAGAAGTACATATGACAAATAAGCATATGAAAAGATACTTGACAATGTATATAATTAGGGAATTAAAAATTAAAACAACAATGTGATACCACTGCACACCTATTGGAAGAGGGAAAATCCAAAACACTGACAACATCAACTGTTGGCAAGGATGTGGAGCAACAGGTACTCTCTTTCATTGCTAGCAGGGAAGCAAAACAGTCTAGTTCACTTTGGAAGACAGTTTAGTAGTTTCTTATAAAACTAAACATACTCTTATTATATGAAGATCCACAGTTGTGATCCTTGGTAGTTACCCAAATAAGTTGAAAACATGTCTACAAAAAATTCTGCCCAATGATGTTTATAGCAGCTTTATTCATAATTACCCAAACTTGGAAGCAACCAAAATGTCCTTGGTTATCCTTGGTTAGATGAATGGATAAACTAGTACACCCATACAAAGAATATTCTTCAATGCTAGAAAGAAATGAGCTATCAAGTCACAACAAGACATGGAGGAACCTTAAATGCTTATCACTAAGTGAAATAATCCAAACTGAAAAGGCCTCGTTCCATATGGTTCCAGATACTTGATGCTCAGGAAAAGGCATGTGCTATTCAGCTTTCTATTGCTGTGACAGAATATCTGATAAAATCAACTGAAGGAGGAAAGATTTATTTGGTTCACAGTTTCAGAGGTTTCAATCTATAATCATTTGGCTCTTTTGCTTCTGGGCCTGTGGTGAGGCATAGCATCATGTAGGGAGCCCATGGTGGAGCAGAGCTGCTCATCTCGTGGAGGCCCCAGTAACTACTTCCTCCAACAAGGCCCCGCCTCCTAAAGTTTCTACCACTTCCCAATAGCTCATTAAGTAGAATCCATCAACAGATTAATCTATTGATAAAGTCAGAGCCTTCAAAATCAAATCAATTCCCAAGGTCCCACCTCTGAATACTGCTACACCAGGGACCAAGGCTTCAACTCATGACCTTTTGGGGGACATTTCAGATCCAAACCATAGCAAGGAAAAACTATCCAGAAAGTAAAAAGATTCATGGTCGCCAGGGGTTAGGAGTTTTAAAGAGAGGAAGAAGTATAGCAGAGAATTTTTAGGACAGTGAAAGTGTTCTGTATAAAACTATAATGGTAGATACATATCACCATACAGTTGTCAAAGCTCATAGATTGTACCACACTAAGAGTGAACTCTAATGTAAACTACGGACTTTGGGTAATAATGATATGTCAACGTAGGTCACTGGAATCCTGCTATAGTTTGGATCTGGAATGTCTCCCAAAAGACCTATGTGTTAATGGCTTGGTCCCCAGCCACAGCTCTAATGAAACATGGTGGAACCTTTAGTAGATGGAGCCTAATGGAAGGAAGTTAGGTCACTAGTGGCAGGCCCTTGGAGGGGATATTGGTGCCCCAGTCCCTTCCTGTCTCTCTCTTTGCTTCCTGGCCATCATGAGGTGAACAGACCTCCTCCACCACATGCTCCCACCGTAATGCACTGTGCCGCCACAAGCCCAAAGCAGCAGGGCCAAGACACCATGGACTAAAACCTCAGAAACCATGAGCCAAAATAAATCTTACTACAGCCAGCTTGGGTTCATGAGGAGAAACACTGCCAGTGTGCTGGTATGGCACAGCAGAATGATGGATGACACCGTTGCGCTGCGGAATAAGTCATTCCAGAAATGCCTCTGCCTCTTGGCCACTGGTGAGAAAACAAGCTTCTGCCTGTTTAAGATGGTGTTGTTGGTGTGACACCTCCCTTTTCCCCCTCCCGATCCACTCCCCACACTTTCCACTCTGCTCTTGCTCTGGAGGATGACCTGCTTCAACTACATTAGGGGGTTCCCTTCCTCTCTGGCTTTCAACTGGATTTGGCCAATAAAACCCACCCACAAGAAATGGGAGAGAGAGAGAGAGAAATAAATTAGGAAATGTTTCCTGCCAGAACTTTGACTGAGGACGCTGGGTCTTCTGTTTCTTAGAGTCAAAAGCATCCTAGAGCCGGGTGTGGTGGCACACGCTTGTAATTCCAGTACTCGGGAGGCTGAGACAGGAGGATCACAGGTTCCCAGCCAGCCTCAGCTACTTAGTGAGGCCCTCCGCAACTTACTGAGACCCTGTTTCCAAATAAAGAATAAAAAATAGGGCTGGGGGGCATAGCTTGGAGGTATAATGCTCCTGAGTTCAATCCACAGTACTGCAAAAAAAAGCATCCTAGTTGCTGAGCATGGTGGCATATGCCTGTAATCCCAGTACTTGGGAGGCTGAGATAGGAGGATCTCAGGTTCAAGTCCAGCCTCAGCAACCTAGTAAGACTTTCAGCAACCTAGCAAGACCGTGTTTCAAAACAAAAAAAATTAAAAAAGGGCTAGGGTATAGCTTGGAGGTAGAATGCCTCTGGGTTCAATCCTCAGTAACACACACACACACACACACACACACACACACACACACACACACACAGCAAGCATCCTACTGACACATGTGTTCTCTATCTTGTAGGTGGCAATTTGCTTATTTATGTATTTTTCCCAGATGTACTGAGGTCTGACTAACAAATAAAAAATTGTATTTAAGGTGTACAACATGGTGTTTTGATACCTTGTAAGTTCCTGTAGTTTTAGTATATTCCTCAAAGTTCATGTAGTAGGACCTTCCTCCCCAAAACAACAGCATAGGAAGGTGGAGTGTAAGAGGTGATTAGGTCAGGAGGGCTCTGCCCTCACAAATACAAACATGTCCACATCCCTGGAGCAGTTCTGGTATCTAATTATCAGGAGGGTGAGTTCAGCCTCTTCTTGTTCTCTCTCTATTTCTGTCTCCCTCTTCTCCATGTGAGAAAGTAGCCATCTACAAACCAGGAACAGAGCCCTTACCAGGAATGGAATTAGCTGACCTCTCTCTCTCTCTCCTTTTTTTTTTTTTTCTTCAGTGCTGGGGATCAAACCCAGGACCTCATTCATGCTAGGCAAGCATTCTGCCACTGAGCTACCTCCTCAAGCCTTTCAATGTTTATTTTTATTTTATTTTATTTTCAACAGCATCTCACTAAGTTGCCCCAGCTGGCCTCAGATTGCAATCCTCTTGCTTCAATCCTTGGAGTAGCTAGGATTACAGGCATGAGTCACTGTGCCTGGCTTTGACTGACATTTGGATCTTGGATTTCCCATTCTTCAGAACTGTGAGAAAATAAATCTCTCTTGTTTAGGCCACCTAGGTATTTTGTTATAGCAGCCCATGCATATTAATACAATACCAAGTTCAATTCTGTGTGCGTGTTATTAGGAATTGAATCCAGGGACATTCTACCCCTGAGCTATTCCCCCAGTCCTATTTTATTTTTTATTTTGAAACTGAGTCTCACTAAGTCACGGAGGGCCTCACTAAGTTGCTGAGCCTGGCAGCAAACCTGTGATCTTCCTGTCTCCTCCTCCTAAATCCTGGGATTACAGGCGTGTGCCATGAAGCTCAGCTTACCAAATTCAATTCTAACCTACATGAATAGTGTATGTGTGTGCGGGGGGGGGGGTACTGGGGATTGAATCCAGGGGCATTCTACTTCCGAGCTACATCCCCAGCCCTATTTTATTTTTATTATGAAACAGAGTCTTGCTAGGTTGATGACAGTCTCACTACTTGCTGAGGCTGTCCTTGAACCAGTGATCCTCTTGTCTCAGTCTCCCATGTACTAGGATTACAAGCATGCACCACCATGCCTGGTTGAATGGTGTATTTTTTAAGTTTTTCTATAATATACCTTTTGTCTGAAGGAGTTTGCTATTTTCAGCCTATCCAAACTGTAATTTCAGACAAGAGGGCTGTCATCTAAGTTGCCCTCTGTAGTATCATAAGCAGAAGGGGGCTTTTAGAAAGAGTTTAGAATGACCATGATCATTTATCAAGAAAAACAGAGTTGACTCACAGGCTTGTCAGTGGAGTGTGAAAGTTCTCTCTGCTCTCTCTAAAACAGGCATGGCAATAAGAAGCCCATGTGAACAAGTCCCAGGGCCACTAAGGGACCAGAAGTGTCCAGCTGCCTGAACAGTTCCTGCAGGACAGGGAGAGGGAAGGAGCCTGGTGCTGGTTTATCGTCTGTAACAAGCTATACTCATCTCCCCACATTCACAGGTGAATGGGTTCTAGGGCCTGCACCTGTGGATACCAAAATCTGTGGATGCTCAAGTCCCTTATATAAGGGATATTGTATTTGCATAGAACCTACATGTATCCTCCTATATATTTTAAATTATGTCTAGACTACTTATAATATTTAATGCTATGTAAATAGTTATACAGTATTGTTTAGGAAATAATGTCAAGAAAAAAATCTGTACATGCTCAATACAGATGCAATTATTTTTAATATATTCTGACTATGGTTGGTTGAAGCACTCAGCCTATAAAGCACTTAACCTGTAGTACCTCTTTTTGTAGTACCTCTCTCAGCAACACTAAGAGTAGGTATGATTATTCCCATTTTTAAAGTTTATTTAATTATTTATTTATTTTTGCAGTGCTGGGAATGGAACCCAGGGTCTTACACATGCTAAGCATATACTCTGCCACTGAGCTACATCCCCAGTCCTGATTAATCCCACTTTAAAGATGTGAAAGTCGAGAGGTAGAAAGGTTAAGTCATTTGCTTAAGGTTGAACAAATAGAACCCCTTTCTTAGACTTTACTTCTTGTGAGGGTAAAAACAGCACTGAGTTGAACCACATTGGAGCCTGAGACGAAAGGGAAAATATGTGCCCGATATGTACTTATCCAAATATCCTTCCACATTTTGAACCAAGTGGAAAAAGTGGATACAAGCACTGCAACCAAAAAGCATGACTTCATTTAAAGCCCAGTGTTGCCCAATCTGTTTGCGTGCCACGGTCAATCCTCATCAAGCCACTGCATGGCAGTCTGCCTGGGGCTGCTTGGAAGTAATTGTTTCCATTACAAAACAATGTGGAGATATAAAACAAACAATAGCTGTCTTAATTTTAAATTTTGATATTTTGTTCATCATGCATTAATTTTGATTTTTTAAAATACCGCATTAAGACGTTATTTATCTTAATTACTGATTTTCTTTTTGGTGCCCTTTAGGTTTTTGTGCCTGAGGACAGTCTCTCACTCACCTCACTTTAATCTGGGTCTGGGTAAGAACAGGTCTTGGCCTGAATGACACCAGGTGACATTCTTCAGAGTTGATCCTTTATGAGTAGGATCCTGTTGATGGATGGTTATTGCCTCCAGGATTATTCTGCGGGTCCCAGATGACCCTGTTCCTGGTGAGGCCTCACATGGCCCACTCAATTGTGGAAGTACCCATCTTCTCAAAAGAAATATTGAATCAGAAAGCTGCAACAATGGAAATGTTTCCCTTGTGTGGTCACATGCCTGTAAAAATGTTTGGAGACACCAGATCTTTTCCACCCAGCCTTAGTCATATCTGACCCAGAAGCCACAAGTCCCGATTCCTACCTTGGTATGCTTGCCTGGCTCATAGCATCTGAATTCCTAGGTTCTTCAAGCACTAATACGCTGAGAGTTTGGCTTTCCTCTTGCCTAGGGTGGGCTTGATGGAATCCCTGGCTCAGAAGCCCAGCCTTCTGGTCCAAGAGCCTGCATAGCCCCTCCTTAGCCAAGAAGTTGGCTGAAAGACTTTGCAGCAATACTTGGTACTGGGGGATTGAACCCAGGGGCATTCTACCTTTGAGCTACACCCCCAACCCTTTTTTATTTTTTGTTTTGAAACAGAGTCTTACTAGTTTACTGAGAGCCTCACTACATTGCTGAGGCTGTCCTCAAACCTGTGATCCTCCTGTCTCAGCCTTCCAAATACTAGGATTATAGGTGTGTATCACATGCCCCGTTCGCTTTGTTCTTAACACTTGCTGATGCTGCACAGAGGGAGGGAGGGAGGGAGGGAGGGAGGGAGGAAGGGAGGGAGAGAGAGAGACAGAGAGAGAGAGAGAGAAAGAAAGAGAGAGAGAGAGAGAAAGAGAGAGAGAGAGAAAGAGAGAGAGAGAGGAACTGTAGACCATAGGATGAGGAAGAACAGCTCCCAAACATCCCCTTCACCTTGCAGAAAGGAACCCACTAATCTCAGCATGCCAGCTCTTACCCTTCCCCCTTGGAACTTTTACAGAAGAAAAATAAAACTTATGAGGTCAGCTTAGAAATAAAAAAGAAGCAGGGACCCCATCTATACCCAGGCGCCCTTCTTGACCATTTCCAGACTAGTGTACCAACAACCGCTCCTTTTCCACTTATCAAGAGCCTAATGGATACTCTGCATCCACTCCTGACCAAGCTGCAGCTAGAGTGACCTTCTAAAAATGTGAATTTGCCACCAGGATAAAATGAGTTAATATTTGTAAAGTGTTGGTTGGCATTACTGGCACATAGGAAATGCTGAACAATTCCTATTCAATAAGTACATACATGCTCTTCCTTGTTCAAACCCCTCAGAGGACCGGATGCAAACTTCTTCACTACCTGACTCTGCCGCCTGCTTCCCACCATGCAGGCCTTGCCAGCATTACTCCAGGCCTCATTTCATTTCTCCAGAGCCAAGCTATGTCCTGGCTCTAGCACATGCCCTTTCCTCTTCCTTAAATACTCTTCCCAGACCCATTCCTCATCATTCTAGAAATCTCAACTCCTTCATATCTCACTTAAGTGTTACTTCTTCAGCCTTCCTGTTTTACAGTTGGGAGATCTTAAAATAATTTTGCACAGTCCTTGCTTATCTGCTTGGAAAGCATTCAAACAGAAAGCACAAATGGGGAATACAGGAGATTTATTTAGAGAAGTGAAGGTACCATATGAGAAAGGGTGTGAAGAGAGGGGAAAGGACCGCACTCCAGGGGAAGGAGTCTGGAATGGGCCATTCCCAGGAATGGAAAGGCAGTCTGGGGCAATAGGGTTATGCTCCAGAGGAGCAGTCTGTTTCCAGGTATGGCAAGCAGCACAGAATGTTCCACGTGTTGGGTTTTACTGTCCCTCTGGACACCTTCTTTATACATATTATATTAGGAGTGATTGACTGCCCTTTGCATGTTGTACCTTACTGACCCAGCTTGTTTCTCCACCCCATTCCCACAGGGGAGGGGGTCTGTCTCAGCTGACTCCATCTGCTAGCTATCTAACACCTGGACCCTCCAGAGGGAGCTTAGGGTCCTCTGTTTTACCCTCTTACAGCATAACATTTATCACAATTGTAATCACATACTAAATGTTTTAGGTTGTATCTGTTTGCCTCCCTTTAAGAGCCTGTAAATTCCCCAGGGCAAGGGCTATAATTCTGTTACTGCTTGTCAAGGAAGCCTGACAGGATAGGTCCCTAATGAAGGATGTCCAAAAAGTACAAACTTATTAATACTGTTTCCTTCAGGTAACTGGCCCAAAGTCGCACGGCTCATCAAGCCCATAGAACATTCTGGCTTTGAAGTCCATTCTGACTACAGCACGGGTCGCCCCCTCTTCTCCCTCAAAGCTGGAGCCAAAACACAGGTGAGCTGGAGACGAGAAGTGAGTTTTAGGAGCTGCAGGAGGCCACGCACATCAAAGAAGTCGGCGCTGAGCGCGCTGGCTTTGGCCCAAGAGAAGGGGCATCCGTCACGTGTACCCAGCAGAGCCAGCAGCCGCCGCACCCGGGGGCAGGAATGCGGCCCCGCCCTGCTCTCGCGCCAGCAAAACCGCGCTGGCCCTGGGGACTGACGTCAATGAAGGGGGCGCCTCGCCGCACGGCCCGCGGGCGGGCGGGGCGGAGGGAAGGGCCGTGCGGACACGCCCCTCGCCGCTTCTCCGCTGCTGATTGGCCTCTGGGAATCTCCGCACTTGATCTCAAGGCCGGCGGAGGAAAGGGGGCGCGTCAGGACACGCCCTCTCCCGCTCTGCGGCCGCTGATTGGCCCGCCGAGTGTCCGCGTTCGCTTTTGGAAGGCTCGCCCCGGCGCTCACAGCTAGGCTAGGGCCGAGGATTGGCTGTTCCGGGCTCCGGAGCGCTTACTCTGGAGGAATCTGACTGTGACCGAGGTGGCCCGGGCCGGCCCGGGGCTACTTGCGGCCAGCCTCGGGCAAGCAGGTACGTAGTGCGGCGGAGCGGGCGGGTGGACTCTCAGAGCCGGGAGCCGCCGGGACGCGCACGCAAGATCCACTTAGGGGCTCGTTGTTGTGCGGAGCGGCCACGTCTGAGCCGTGGGGACGACCCGTGCTGGGAATGTCGCCGTGTGACCTCGGTCAGAATACCCTCTCCCAAACCCTTGTCCTGCCCGTGAACGCCGCCTGGTCCTTGAGAACACCTTCGCGGCAAGAAGCCCAGAGCTGCGCCCGCCCCTTCAAAAGGCCGTGGAAGGTTTGAGGTGGGCTTGTCCCACCCAGATTTCAGATCTGTGGGAGTTGCGCATTTGCGTGGTACCTAACCGCTTTAACTCCTCTCGGGGCGGTGGAGTGCTGAGGGCACCGAGGCCCGCGTGGGAGTCCTGACTTTGGATGGCAGCGACTTCTGAAATTCGCAGAAGCAGAGAGTAGGCTCCAAGAGATTTCAGAACCTTCTGGGCCCCTCCTTTTCTCTGAAGACCCCTTCAGCAGTCCGGCAAGAGCAAAAATAACAGGGGTTAAGAGTGTGGGCATTGGGGTCAGACCACCTGGGTTCATATCCCAGCTCCATCACTTACCAGCTGTATGACTTTCGGCAAGTTACTTAACCTTTATGAGTTCAGCTTCCTCATTAGTAAAATGGAATTAACAATAGTGCCTCCTCATAGGGGTGTGGTGATAATGCCACCTCATGTGAGGACTAAAAGTCCCTCAAGCTGGCAGGGTGGCCCATGCCTGTAATCCCAGTATTTGGGAGGTGGAGACAGAAGGATAGCAGGTTCCAGGGCAGCCTCAGCAACTTGAGACCCTTAGCAACTTAGCAAGATCCTGTTTCAAAATACAATTGGGCTGGAGGTGTAGCTTGGAGGTAGAATGCCTGGGTTCCTTTCCCAGTACCAAACAAAACAAAAAGTCCCTCTGAAGGTGCTGTGTTTTGTCTATGAGTTTAATCATAAAGCTATGATTTGAAAGTACTGATGAGTCTTTCTTTGTCTTCTAAGAGTGAAAGCCTCTCTTGGGAGTTTGCTGATGGTGGTGATGATGAAAATGACCATGAGTCTATAATCCTATTATTTAACAGCCTTCCCCTTACAGCTTTCATTCATTCAACCAACCAACATAGAGTATAGGGAATGTCTGTTGTATGGCAGGTACTAAGATGAATGCTCTCATATACTTTATCTCCCTTATCCCATTAAAGATTATCTTTTTCTCACTATTTTGATGATGAGCAAACTGAGGCAGGGAACAACTGAGACTCATCCAAGATCATCCAGTTATCAGTGGCATAGTCTGGATTCAGAGCTCTTGAACTCAAAGAGTTATTCCAATAGTTTATTTCCAGGTTATGTCTGAGACTTGTTCTGGGGAAAGAGCCCAGGTTCTTTCTCTACCTCCTAGGCACAGATTTAGAGATCAGGCAGGTTCTGGAGCCCACACTGCCATTTAGACTGGGCTTCTCACTTGGGGAGCAACAGATTCTGGCTGCTGTCCAGTGGCATGTCTGTGCAGGGTAGCAGGAAAAGGCCAATGAGTGTTGACTTGGGCTTTGGGCCAGAGCCTCCAGTTATTTTTCTAAGAGGCCTTTGGCCTCTTATTTCAGAGATTATTGCTATCACCAGGGTTATTCAAAGGGGACAAGCTGAGTAGGAACCAGCTCACTCAAGTGTGCTCTGCTTCTCATGGTTATCTGCACCTCCCTGCAACCACAATGAGATTCTCACCTAGAATAGATGTTGGAACTAACGTCATATGTTACAAAGAATTCTTAGTTATGCACCACATTTATATATTGCAAACTCATTGCTGGGTGAGTCACTTTTAAAATCTGTTCCTTTGTTAGAGCGCCAGAGTTCTTATTGCCTGATTCAAAACAAGTTGAACTTTGTCATTTTCAACATTTTGATATTTGCTTTGAGGGTGCATTTTTAACCTCGTGTCCAGTTGAAGTATTTTGCAATTAGTCTTTACTCATTTGTGCACAGACCCATGCTTGTCTTCTTTCATGTCAGCTCTCAAATGAAAGCTCTATTTGTAATCTTTTAATAGCCTCATGGTTTCAGTTTTCAGTTTTAAAAAGGACCATTGTTCAAGTATACATTGACCTTCCTGGATTAAGGTTTTGTCCAAGAAATTAGAGGGGAAGTTACTATTGAATACGTTGAATGAGACAGGAAAAGTTTCTTCTGATAAAAGTAGTTTTGTTTTGTTTGTGTTACTGGGGATTGAGCCCAGGAACATTCTACCTCCAAGCTACATCCCCAGCCTTATTTTATTTTTCATTTGGAAACAGGGTCTTGCTAGGTTGCTGAAGGTTTTGCTGAGTTGCTGAGTCTGGCCTCAAACTTGCGATCCTCCTGTCTCAGCCTCCCAAGTACTGGATAAAAGTGTTTCAATTCACCATTTCATCAGTTTTCCCAAAGTTTGCCATCTAATACTGCCTGGAATGCCTGTATTTTTTTTTTTAGGTACTGGGGATTGAACCCAGGGGCATTTTGCCTCCAAGCTACACCCCCAGCCCTATTTTTTTATCCTTTATTTTGAAACAGGGTCTCACTAAGTTGCAGAGGGCCTCACTAAGTAGCTGAGGCTGGCCGCGAACCTGTGATCCTCCTGTCTCGGCCTCCCAAGTACTGGGATTACAAGCATGTGCCACCACGCCCGGCTCATGCCTGTATTTTTATTCCCAGCCTCACTCTGCTGTCTGAATCCCTTGTGGGGAGGCAGAGCCAAGAGTGAGGGGCCTCAAAATCTGGAGGTGCCAAACCCTCCCCAAGGTTCATGGAGCGTGTGGTTGAGGCCAGAGGCTCATACTCTCCCAGATGGTTTCTTGTTTGTCTGTCTGTAACGCAGCTGGCTGGAGCCTGTCCAGTCAAAGCCCCGCTGCCCTGGCCAACCTGCAGAGTCCACTGGCTGGGACTGTCTGGGAAGTCAGGTCCCAAGCCATTTCCTCCCCAAGACAGCCGATGCTATTTGATCCTTGTTGCTGTTCTTTCCCTGTGTGGGGGTGGGGGTGGGGGTGTGAAATTGCCTGAGTCTGAGAGGAGGGACATCACCCCTTCTCCTACCTGGGAATCTCCCCTAGGCTTGGTCACTAGAGTGCTCATGAGCTGCGAGTTCTATGACTTCCACCAGATTTTAAGCACACAGTTCACTGTAGCAAACCAGTGTCTGGCCTCCAGGGGAGATTAAGGAGGGAGGAGAAGGGGAGCTATTGATTGGGGGAAGTTTCCTGGCACCTGACTAGCCAGGCCTGTCCACACACGCTGCTCCTGGGTCCTGGAAGATGAGTAGCATCCTCCTCCTTCCGTACAGACGGATCCTCGTCACGGAGTCACTGACTCAGCACCAGTGCAAGCCCTCGGAGACCGTCCACCTGTCAGTGCAGCAAGAGGGAAGCTGGCCCACACAGGTGACATGTGTTACCTGATGCCTCTTGGCCAATGAGTGGCAGACCCAGGCCTGGAACCAGGCATGAACTCCATCCAGTGATCTGTGTGCTAGGCTGGGTTGCAGTTCTAGATTTCTCTTGTGAAAGCTGAAGATTTTCCTCTGCCACCAGTTCAAGGCTGGGGGAACCATCACCCAGTAAACCACCTTGATGACACCCAGTAAATAGCCTTGATGCTGGTGCTAGCGAATAGACTAACAAATTTCATGACTCCACCCTGTGAGACAATTCATCATTGTCGTTCCTTTCCTGTTGGGTGTGTGTGTGGGGGGTTCTGCTTTATGAATTAGGTAGGGATGGTAAAGCGCTCCTCATGGGGATGTGAAGAAACATGCTTGGAGCTGCTTGGCTGAGCAGGCAGCCCCACTGGTTTAAGTCATGAGCCGCAGTCACAGAACAGCGTGGAGCCTGGGCCCAACCCCTGGTTCTTACATCTGTGTCTCAGCTTCCCTTTTATTCCTCTGTGTAGTGGGATGAGAATAACAGGGCTTAACTCCTAGAATTGTTTTGATGAATAAATGGTATCATACACATTACTTGATACAGAATAAACACCCCATCATTAGCTTTTCTTTCTCATCACCCCAAAAGTATTCCTTGGTCACTGTTGTCTTCTGGTCACAGCATGTTTATACCATCAGTTCTGGGGACATAATTACCACATATACTAGATTTTAACTGGATTCCCATAATAGTGCCTAAAGAGAGGCAGATTTTACAATTCCCATTTTCCAGGAAAAATTTATAATTTATGAAGTTAATTTACCTGGATGTCTCCTGTGGGTTTATTTTAGTTACTGAATCTTTTAAAAAGAGTGGAGTTCTTAAGACAAACTGAGTGAGACAGGGCAAGCGTGGAAATTACTGGAGTAATGAGGGTGGTTATTGAGGCGAGGTAGAGGGAAGGCGGGGCCAGGGAGGGAGTAATAATTCTGGGAGTGTGAATGGGGTGGAGAGATTACGGAGAACAAGAGAACAAAAGGCAGGTTAGGGTGAAGGATTCTGCAAGTGGGTTGAGGATATTTTTTATTTATAAGGTTCTGCAGTGTTTGCCTCTTTTACAGTGAGAATGTAAATATCTTTATTTGAATATTTTTTCACTTTCCTTTGCCCACTTTGCTGTCGGCCTTTAGTTAATGGCCACCTCTGTGGGCTGCTGTGGAAGGAGGGCCCACCCAGCCCCAGGGAAGACCAGGACCTGCAGGCCCCTCCCTGCACTTAGGCCTGGGAGGGGGCAATGGGACGGGAGTATAGGCCTGTCCTCTGCTGGCTCTGACCACACTGCTTGTCTCTGACCCAGCTACAAAGATCAGTGAGGCCAAAGAGAGGAACATTTGCATTTATTTAGCTCTTATTGGATGCCTGATACCACCCTAGGCTCACTTAATCCTTACACAATCCTGAGAAATGGGCATTATTGTCTGCATTTTACATTTAATGGGCTCAGAGAGGCTGAATAACTTGCCAGTGGTCACAGAGCTAGGAAGGTGGCTGGGACTGGGATTCAAACCCAGTTCTGTGTAATGCCAAAGTCCTTGGTCTTCCCTGTCTTCAGGCTGTTTTCCAATCCCATAGCCTTTTCAGGTTGTACTAGAGACAAGGATAAGGTAGGGGAGTTTCTTGTCTTTATTATTCAAAGTGAAATATCCAGAATCAAGGGATTCAATTTTCATTTCCTGAATATGATGGGAGAGACTGACACAAAAGCCCAACTTTTTTTTTTTTTTTTTTTTTTGTGTGTGTGTGTGTGTGTGTGTGTGTGAAAGAGAGAGAGAGAGAGAATATGGTACTAGGGATTGAAGCCAGGGGCATTCTACCTCCAAGCTACACCGCCAGACTAATTTTTTAATTTTTTATTTGGAAACAGGGTCTCACTAAGTTGCTGAGAGCCTCACTAAGTTGCTGAGGTTGGCTTTGAACCTGTGATCCTCTTGACTCAGCCTCCCAAATACTGGAATTACAGGCATGTGCCACCATGCCCGGCTCAAAAGCCTAACTTCTATTGAACTTTCTTATGTCAACCTCTGTCCTTCATAGTATTTTCTTTTCTTTTTTTTTTTTGGTGGTACCGGCGATTGAACCCAGGGGCATTCTATCTCTGAGCTATACCCCCAGCCCTATTTTTTATTCTTTATTTTGAAACAGGGTCTCACTAAGTTGTGGAGGGCCTCACTAAGTAGCTGAGGCTGGCCGCAAACCTGCGATCCTCCTGTCTCAGCCTCCCAAGTACTGAGATTACAAGTGTGCGCCACCACACCTGGCTCTTCATAGTATTTTCTAACCTTTATAGCCTCCTCTTGTGCCCTACTCCCACCCCCAGGTCCTTTGGACTGTGGTTATAGCTGATGCGAATATTTTAAATTATATGGATTTGGTTCTTCCCAAGGTCTTAAAAATAGGTGGGATGATTCTTTTCAGTTTTACAGATTGAAAAGTAGAATACAGGTTGAATATCCCTTATCTGAAAATCTGAAGTGCTCCAAACTCTGAAACTTTTTGAGTGCTGACATGACATCATAGTGAAAATTTTCACCATCAAACTGTTTCGTGCACAAAATTTAAAATATTATATAAAATTACCTTTAGGCTGTGCGTGTTAAGGCATATATGAAACACAAATGAATCTCATATTTAGACTTGGGATCTGTCCCCAGGATATCTCATCATGTATATTCAGATATTCCAAAATCTGAAAAAACTGAAATCCCAAGCATTTCAGATAAGGAGTATTCAACCTGTGGTAGGACACTGAGTTCTCAATGCCTTATGCCTTCATATTACCCCTCCAAAGCCACCCAGCCAGGGCATGGTGGAGAAGTGGTGACAGAGCCTGGGCCTTCACATCAGAGATGTCTGATTCTAGTTCAGTTGTACAACCACTATGGATGATGTAATCTCTGTCCCTCAGATTCCTCTGTGAAATGAGGGGAATAAAAGTATCTACCTCATAGGGCTGTTGTGTTTCTTACATTTAATTGCTGTTATATCAATAAAGCTCCTACATGAGGGCCTTATACATGGTAAGCGCTCAACAAATTCGAGCTGTTACCTGGCATCCTATTGTCCTCGTGGACTGGAGAGTACTTTGGTAAGTGCTTCGGGCTCTGCACTTACACATGGCTTTGTGACCATGGCAAGTCACAAAACCTGAGTTGCACTTCATCTGTAATAGGGATGAATGGTAATTCTTACTTCACCAGTAAATAATACAGGTGTCTGACACATAAGCACTTAATAAAGTTTAGCTGTCAGTATTAATACCATTTGTCCAAGGTACCCTGGGAAATTAGAGTGATTTTTAAGGCAAGACACTCCAACTTGAATCCTGAAAAATGGCAACACCAGAAGCCCTTGCATTAGTCAGGACCCCCAGCTTTGTGAAGGGCCTGCTGATGCTTATGTCTCCATGGTTTATGTCCTCAGAGCACCCACGATGGGCACCCCAGCCTCTGTGGTGAGCGAACCGCCCCCCTGGCAGGCCCCTGCCGAGGCCCGGGGCCGCAAGCACGCCTCTGCCAACATCTTCCAGGATGCCCAGCTGCTGCAGATCCAGGGTCTGTTTCAGCGCAGTGGGGACCAACTGGCTGAGGAAAGGGCCCAGATCATCTGGGAGTATGCAGGGGACCACAGAGTGGTGGAGGCCCTGAAGAGGCTGCGCAGGAAGAGGCCCCCGAGGCAGAAGCTCCCGGGCCACTCACTGCACCACTGCAGCCGGCTCAGGTAGGTGCCTGGGACTAGAGGGCTGAGGGAAGAGGATGCCTGCTCTGCCACTTCCTGGCGTATTACATGGAGCCACTTACTTGGCTCCACGCTATACGCCACACAGTGCCACCACCTGACAGGTACCTAAAAGATATATGACCCTGTGTACTCCTATGGGTGCCTGGGTTCTAGCAGCACCTCTGAGCTTTGTGGTGATTCTGGACCAGGTGGGAGGGAGTATTGTTTACAAGAAAATTGTTTACCTGTAGAATTGGCAATATTCAAAAGCAGCCCTGGTTAAAATCTTGGCTGTGGGAGCACAGAGAATGTGGCACAGGAATGTGCTGTGGAAACCTCGTGGGTTCCGAGTTGTAGGAACCTGACCTTGAGGCAGCATCTCTCCTGTCATCCACTTCTCTGCCTAGGTCACCAGAGCCCAGGTTCATGTTGTCCTAAACATTGTATCTTACAGTCCATATAGTCCATGAAAATCTCTTAAAGCCCCCATCCTGTTCTCACTGTTGACGCTGGCTTGTCATACACTGTTCCCAGCAGAATCCCGGAACCCCACTCTCCACTGGCCGACACAGAGAGCAGTGCCCCCGAGGCAGCCTCCAGCGAGCAGTATCAGGACTCCCAGAGGACAAGTGCCAGGGTCCGCCGGAACTGGAGGAAGCCAGGACCCACGGGCTACCTCCACCAGATCAGACACTGAGCCCAAGAAGGGCCAGGAACGGCAGGATCTTCCCCAGGAATCACAGGGACTTTTGCCAAAGGGCCTGGGGAGGTGAAGAAGGGAGACCCGAGGCAGGCAGCCCTACATGGGTAAACGAAAGGAAGAGGCCACTGCTGCTGGCCTGCTCGACTCACAAGACTGGAGGCTTCCACTGGGCTCCGCACCAGGTGGGACCTGTCCTCACCAGAGTGAGAAGACACAGTGGCCGCTCCTGCCTCAGCCCTTCCCGCTCTAACACTGTACCTGGGCTGCATGATATTCCCCTGGGAATCAAGTGACAGCGCCTCACCACTTCTGCCACTAATCTGGTTACCACTGTCACCCATGGTCCAGCAGCCTGCCCCACACCCTCATGCCCTCAGGCTAGCGCAAGCGGACCATGGTTTAAGTGGTAAATAAAAGCATTTACATCAAGAGTTGTGTGAGTCTTTCACAGACAGGGAGAATCACAAAACTCTGGAGACAGAGGAGACTCTGGAGGCAGAGGCGAAGGGACGGAGGTTCCCCAGAAGAGATCAGGGCTGGCCTCTTCTGCTTTCTCACCCCACACCCTAGAGCCCCTGTGCCCTTGCCTCCTCCAGAAGCTGTGAGATTGGAGATGGGAGGGTCCCTGCAGGCAGTCCCGATCCACGGGGGGAGAACGGGAAGGCTGCTATGGTCAGCTCCGCACGGTGGACACTGGGCCCTTGGCTGAATCTGCAGTCGGGAGTGAGAGCAGCTCTTCAGATGGCATCTTCATCCTATGGGCTGACCATCCCAGTTGGCACAACAGCTGGGCCACTCATTCAAAAGCACCTGCATTATCCTAGGTTCTCAATGGTTTGGAAACCTGGAGGTGTGAGCTTTTCCTACTATTCTGACTCCACCTAAGAAGAAGCATACCATATGCTTATTAGCATTCTCCTCCCCTCCCCACCCATTCCACCTGCTTGATTATCATCACTCAAGGAGCCCTGGTTCAGTGGGCAGTGATGCCCTCTGGTGGCCAAGAAGGAAAGCCACGCTTACCTAAGTGTGCACCCACATCTTATGCCAAACCCTTGGGGCTAGAGACTTTGGATTACAGAATTTGTTTGGCTTCTAGAAAGTTGTCAGTGAAGATACTGTACAGTCCCTTGCAGGGAAAAATCTCATGATTAACATTTCTGCAACAAATATTCACACCATGAGGGATATATATTAACAACAGCCTCACATCAGTATAGGCTCAGGTCAATATTGTGTGTGTGTGTGTGTGTGTGTGTGTGTGTGTGTGTGTTACTGGGGATTGAACCCAGGGGCATTCTACTTTTCAGCTACACCCCCGGCCCTATTTTAATTTTTATTTTGAAGCAGGGTCTCACTAAGTTTCAGAGGGCCTTGCTGTAAGTTGCTGAGGCTGGCTTCGAACCTGCAATCCTCCTGTTTCTGCCTCCCAAGTACTGGGATTACAGGAGTGCACCACCATGCCCAGTTTAGGTCAGGTTTTGAAATGAGTTATGAAAATACTCTTGGTTTTCAGAGCACTAGGACTTTGGAAATAAGGATCTGTATCTTCCTCTACCAGGAGGAAACAGCCCCAGGAGCCACAGCTCTGCAAGTCCACAGAAACACAGGTTTCTTTGTCCTTAAAACTGTATTCTTGCCGGGTGTGGTGGCGCACGCTTGTAATCCCAGTACTTGGGAGGCGGACACCAGAGAATCCAGGTTTGCGGCCAGCCTCAGCTACTTAGTGAGGCCCTCCGCAACTTCTGAGACCTGGTTTCAAAATAAAGGATAAAAAATAGGGCCGGGGGTGTAGCTCGGAGGTAGAATGCCCCTGGGTCCCATCCCTCGTACTGCAAAAAAAAAAAAAACCGTATTCTTCCTTGTCTTCCCCTGGAGACCAGAGAACTGGACAAAAGAAGGTCAGAATTGGATTTGTTATTCATACATTTGCATTGATTTAAATACATTACATACAATTTCTACAGTGCATTAGAACAACATGTGGGCAGCTCTCAGCCTCTGGTCCCTGACATGGGGAACAGGCCTATGGCTGGCAGAGGGACGGGCCGTTCTGGGAGTGCCACCAGAAGCCTGCCCTGGCACTCAGGGCCCCTGGCTCTCCCAAAGTCCATTCAAGGCAACCTGAGTACAGGTTTCAAAGGAGAGCAGAGACAGGCCAGGAAGGGGCGCCCCCACACTCTTGCCCACCAGGCCTGGGACTAGCTCCCTCTTACACTGGGCCCAATTTCCTCCTGATTGCAGAGCTGGTCTGCAGCAGGACAGTACAGATGTGGCTGTTGAAGCATCACGCTCCTCTTCAGGCGCCTCTGGCTGTCCTGAGCACCCGGGTGGGAAGCCTCACCAACAGGTTCACATGAAGACGTCTGTGGAGGGCTACACACACCTGGGTCCCTGTTGGCTTCTGCGGTCAGGAGGCAAATATTCTTGCAAACATGGTTCCCAAGGCCAAGTCCAGGTGGGCTAGATGGGATTGTCAGGGCAGGGCAGGTAGGAGAGAGTGCCTTTGTCCACAGGGCATGCATTTCCAGCACTGAGACTTCCTGTCAGCTGGGTGGAAGCCCAGGACAAGCTGGCTCCTGGGGGGCTGGAATGGACGGGGAGCAGCCTGGCCCAGCTGATGGAGGGCTGGCACCTCTGCTCTGCATCCTGGATGGCAGGAGCTGGGCAAAGCAAAGGACACACAGCCACAGTCCTCACTCCCTTTCTTTGGTTGTTTTTCAAACCTTCAAAATAGTTTTTTTCTGAGTCTGATTGACCAATCGCAGGGTGCCTGAACCGTAAAGTGTCCACAGAACATGAACACAGCTGCCCTTCAGCCACAGGTGGCACCCTTTTTACTCCCTCCTGAGGCCATTCTTTGCTTTGGTGTAGAAAGGGCTCAAACACCTGGCAAGGGGACAGCTGGGGGAAAAGACATAGAAGCAAGAAGATGCGCAATGAGCTGGGCAGGCACTAGGGGACAGTTTGAAGGCCTCTCTCCTTTGGGCCTTGCCTTTATCAAGAAGCCATGGAGAAACCAGTATAGGACAAGAGGAGCAAAGGGAAACGGCCAATTATGAGGCAGAATGCAAGTCCTGTTCCCTCCACAAGCAGCAGTAGTTGCACATAAAGAAGTTCCAAGACCAGATATCCCCTCTCTCTCTCATTCTTTCTCTCTCTCTCTCTCTCTCTCTCCTGTCTTCTTATGAATCCAGACTACCCCCAGAACCCTCAAAGAGACCCACTCCAGACCCCCTGTCACCTAAGCCAAGAGAGCTCAGGAAAAAATAGTTAAAACAATGGAACAAATTAGAGGAGGACTAGGAGTAAGGACGCAGAAAGCAAGGCCGGAATAAATTCACCCCAGACCATTTACAGCTCCCAGCATGCACATGGGCCTTGTGGCTCCCTTCACAAGCTGGGCATCAACTTCCCATTCAAACAGAAACTCCTTAAGACTAGCCCCACCTGCCTCTGCTTGAGTGGCAGGGAAGCTGCAGCAAGGCAGAGAGCAGAGAGGCTCTGTAGATCTTGTGCAGAATCTCTGGGAGGTGCAAAACAAAAGCCCGCCTGCCATGAGAAGCTAACCTACCACACCAGTAGGAAGAGAAGGAAAAGACTTGGCAAAAACCCCAAGGGAAGGTGTGGCTTCTGTCTGTCTCCGCACTGTGAGCCACCCAGTGGCCTTTTGACACAGCCTTGGTCCATGGAGTAAGCAACTACCAGGCACCCGAAAGACTGGGTCTATGCAAATTTAGGTCTGGATTAAAGGCTTCTGATGTGAGAGGATCTGAGCTCTGCTACAAGCATTTAAATCTGTTTTTTGTTTTGTTTTCTTTTTTTGTATTTTGTTTTCTGATGCAGAATATAATAGGGAATTACAATGGAGCAGGGTGTCAGGAGGGAAGGTTTTTCCCAGCCTGCCACCAGGAGATACTGGAAGGGAAGTGTTCCTCACCAGCCACCTGAACTCCTTGCCTGAACTCCAGCCTCTCCTCGGAAGGGCTTAGGAGCACTCTTGTCCCTGATTGTGCTTCTCCCCATGGGCAGGAAAGCCCCGAGGAAGGTGGCTTTGAGCAGAGAGAGAGGGTTCGTAAAGGCGCTGCTCTCCACAGGCTTCTCTGGCTTCCCTGCACCCAGCTCCCCAGGCTTCCTCCAGCTCAAGTCTCACACAGTACTTCCTCTGCCTGCCTCTAGGGCTACCACCATGAGAAGAAGGGCTTCCGACTCTGAAAGCTCTGTGTGTAGGACTCGCTGGCAGACCGCTGGTGGGATCGGGCAGTCTCGACAATCACGGGAGGCATCTGGACCAGGTGCAGGGGACTCTTGTTGTCTTTCAGGGCCTGGGTCAGATTTAAGATCTGTAGTGGGAAAAAGGAGATGGGTGAGGGGAAGGCCTGGGCATTCCAGGCTGTCTTCTGCAGGGAGGCCAGCAGACAGAGCACTCCTACAAATCAATAGTCAACACACCAATGGAAAATCATTCAAGTAGGGCATTTACAAAAGTAGGAATATAATTGGGAAGTAAACAGAAAATAGAAACCTCTATAGTCATTCTAAAAATACAAATGAAAACTGGGCACAGTGGCATGTGCCTATAGTCCTAGCACTTGGGAGGCTGAGGCAGGAGGATCACTTGAGCCCAAGTTCAAGACCAGCCTGGGCAACACAGTGAGACCCTGTCTCAAAAATACAAAACAAAAAATGAAAACAAACACCTCCCATTTTTTGCACTTGCAGTTAGTAAATACAGAGAAGAGACTAAAAGGTGAGAAGAGGCACTCTCCTACATGACCACGGGGCAATCTTTCAGACACGCGAGCTGACGATAAGTTTCAAAATGAATAGAACTCTGATTCAGCAGTTCCATTGTTAAAGAGTAGGAAATAATCATAGATATGCATAAAACATTTAGTTATCAAACAAAATAAAATGCAGCTTTTTGTTGTCGTTTTGCAGTTCCAGGGATTGAATGCAAGGCCTCGCATATGCTAGGCAAGTGCTCTACCACTGAGTTGCATCCCCAGCTTTTTATTTTGAGACAGGTTCTTGCTAAGTTGCCCAGGCTGGCCTTGAACTTGGCAAACCTCCTGCCTCAGCCTCCCGAGCAGCTAAGATTATAGGCACACATCGCCATGCCCAGTTGCAGCATTATTTACCACAGTGAAAATTATATAAATTAATAATTTAGGGGGTAAGAAACAATCAATTAAAATATATAGAAATAGCTGGGTGCAGTGGCACATGCCTGCAATCTCAGTGATTCGGGAGGCTAAGGCAGAAGGATTGTGAATTCAAGACCAGCCAAAGCAACTCAGTGAAATCCTCTCTCAAAACAAAAAATAAAAAGGGATAGGGATAGCCAGGCGTGGTGACACACACTTGTAATCCCAGTACTTGGGAGGCTGAGACTGGAGGATTACAAGTTCGTGGCCAGCCTCAGCAATTTAGTGAGGCCCTCCGCAACTTAGTGAGACCCTGTTTCACAATAAAGAATAAAAATAGGGCTTGGGGTGTAGGTCCGAGGTAGAATGCCCCGGGTTCAATCCCCAGTACCAAAAAAAAAAAAAAAAAAGATAGGGATGAAGCTCAGAGGTAGAATGCCCCTGGATTCAATCTCCAGTACTGGAAAAAATATATATGTATATATATTTTATATAAATAAAAAATATAAAATATATGTATATATTTTTAAACATATATATATATATATATATATATATATATATTTTATAAGCCGGGCGTGGTGGCGCACGCTTATAATCCCAGTACTTTGGGAGACGGAGACCGGAGGATCTGGGTTCATGGCCAGCCTCAGCTCTCTCCCTCTCTCTAAAAAAAATAGGGCTTTTTTTATACTTTATTTTGAAACCGGGTCTCACGAAGTTGCGGAGGGCCTCACTAAGTAGAGAGAGAGAGAGAGAGAGAGGGAGGGAGAGAGAGAGAGAGAGAGGGAGGGAGAGAGAGAGCTGAGGCTGGCCGCGAACCCGGATCCTCCGGTCTCCGCCTCCCAAAGTACTGGGATTACAAGCGTGCGCCACCACGCCTGGCTTATATATTTTTATATATAAAAAAATATATATATTTGCATGGAAAGTTGGTCACAATGTTGTAGAAAGGAAAGGAGAAAAGGTACCAGTATCAGATTGTGACCCCACCTTTGTTTTTGTACTGGGGATTGAACCCAGAGGCATTCTCCCTCTGAGCTACACCCCCTGTCCTGTTTTATTTTTTATTTTGAAACAAGGTCTCCCTAAGACATGGAGGGCCTCACTAAATTGCTGAGGCTGACCTCGAACCTATGATCCTCCTGTCTCAGCCTCCCAAGTACTAGGATTACAGGTGTATGCCAGCATACCCTGCTAGTGACCCCCACCTTTATTTTCTAAAATTCTATCTTCCTATCTATTTATCTGCTTAGAAAAAAAATCTGGAAATTGGCAGTGCTCATCTGTGTGTTTCTAGGAATTGCAAGTAAGTTTTTAATTGTTCATCCTTATTTTCCTACAGAGACAATATTTATATTGATTATCATTATTATTGTTATCATTTTTTGGTGCTAGGCAGCAAACCGAGGACCTTATGCATGCTAAGCACATGATTGATTTACCACTAAGCTGTCTCTTTAGTCCCCAACTGTCATTTTCAAAGGTGAACTGGCTCTGGGCATGGTGGCGCATGCCTGTAATCCCAGTATTTGGGAAGTTGAAACAGGAGGATTGCAGGTCCAAGGCCAGCCTCAGCAACTTAGCAAAACCCTGTTTCAAAGTAAAAAATAAAAACATAAGGCTGGGAGTGTAGCTCGTGGGTAGAATGTCTCTGAGTTCAACCTTCAGTATCATTAAAAAAAAAAAAAAAAAAGCCGGGCGTGGTGGCGCACGCTTGTAATCCCAGTACTTTGGGAGGCGGAGACCGAAGGATCCGAGTTCGCGGACAACCTCAGCGCGCATGCGCGGGCGCGCGTGATTTATCTCTCCTCTCTCCTCTCTCTCT
>PVJS01011247.1:0-46175 GCA_004027185.1 Glis glis | reverse complement strand
AAAAAAAAAAAAAAAAAAAAAAAAAGAAAAAAGAAAAAAGAAGATGTGGGTAAATACAGGGTCCTTTAGAAGATTCACAATACACATGCATCCCAACTAAATCATGATGAAGGTTGTTCTAAAGATAGAATTCTTGGAAATCAAGAACTCTGTGCTTTCTGTTGCTTCTTTTAGTTTGGACACTGCTGTTTTGCAATTTTGTAGAGTGCCAGACATTAAATTTACCCTTACATATACATATATCTATCTTTTGAGGGTAGGTATTTGTTACATTGACAAGTTATGAAACTGTTTCACTCTATCTGATATATGACTCATTGTAATCTATCAGCAAAGGGATGTTTACTTATGCAGAAAATAAAAATAATAATAAATTATCTAAACAAAGCATTGATAATCAGTCAAAGACTCCAATGCAGTGGTTAAAAATATATGATGAAATATATACTGTAAAACTGCACTTACCAGCAAGTGTAAGTTTGATTTACAAAATAATTTTCATGAAGTTAATTTCACTGCTATTGTTTTATCATGGAACCCATTATTTGCCTATTCATGTTATGATGATGATTAAGAGGGATTCACATTTTAAAATGGTTCCTTGTCTTAATAACCCTAAAATATTTCATTAAAACCTCTTATGGAGATTTTGTCTTATTTTAGAGAATGCCAGCTTGAGACATACTAAAAAAAAAAGGTCGAAAGTCAGAAAGGATAATAGCTGATGGTTTTGATAGTGCTAATTATATATTACCGAGAATAAAGGTAGAAAGGGAAATATGAATACTAAAGAAAGATAAACATCCCAATGCTGGATTAAAAAAATAATGAAAACCCCTTAAAATGTCTTTGTACTTCACTGTCATAATTCAAAGACATAATGAAGGCTGAATTAAAAATGTCAGTTTCTGTGAGTGTTGATAACTTGCTTCTTTGTTGGGCAAGTCAAAATGTGTCTGTTTGATAGGCAAAAATGACAGACTAAAAATGGGAGAAATTGGATCTAAAAAAAGAAACACACACACGACTTTAAAAAAAAAAAACGGCCCAAATGTACTTGAAGGAGAAGACCTGTAGGGTAGGAGGCAATATCTTTAGGAAGTCACCAAGCAGCACTAAAAGGCAGTGTCCATGGCCAATCAAAACGATTTCTGTGACTGCTGGGGCTCTTGCATCTCTGTCTTTACACTAGACTGCAAACCCTTTGTACTAATTACCAGACTGTACCAGATTTTCTGGTTCAGTTCAATCCTATAATTGACTGACAGTGATGGGCAAGGAAGGGGAAAAATTCAGGCTCACCACTGCAAGCAGAGGGTCAGAAATGGTTTCACAGAGCTAGTCACAGCCTGGCACTAAATGCAGAGTTAAGTAAGCATCAACAGCATGTTCTTCTAATTCCCAGATTAGAAAAAAAGTTAGGAAAAAGAAAAGAATCCATAACTGCTCTTGTCTCATAGACCAATTCATAGCATGCAAGCGTTTTATATAAAATGAATGGAGAAGAGCTGTAAGTGTAAGTGGTAATTTTTAGATGTGACTGATTTTCCTTTTCCTTTTGGGAACTAGATACAGGTTTGTCTCCGGAACTCAAAAGGGCCATCTTGTTAAAGTTAAATAGACTTTTGTTCTATTTGCAGAAACCAGGAAAAACAGTGCTGCCATTACATCTGGAGATCAAAATCATTAAAGTGCGAGGCATACTCAGCCTAGGAGACGCTGCATAATCAAAGCTAAGCAGGCGAAAGAATGCAACATCAGAATGCTCACATCCTATACTTGTTTGTCACTCTCTGATTCTTTGCATCCCTAGCAGTTAATGCAATTGTCCATAAATCCATACTTTAAAAAATGTACATGAATAATAATTTACATGAACTTAGAGTTAATGCATTAAAAAAAGAGAACACATTGAGCACCGCATCAAAGACTCAGTCTGCTGACCACCATTTGTTATTTACTTTGAACTGTTCTCCACCCACTTGATTTCTAAACCAAAAGAGCAAGCCTTGCTTTAGCGACACCAAACACTCAAAACGCAGGTGCCAGAATCAGGGTCACACCGAGAACTGGGGCCGTTCGGTGGGCAAGTGAGAATTATGTACTATCATGTTGAGGTCAATTGACTTGAAATTTAATCATAGGTTAAGCCCCTTTTCTTTCCAGGCTAAAGAGTAAGCAACACCTGTGCCAGCAGCAGCTCACATTGCAGTTGACACAGCAGCCAGCTCAATTTTTAGTTACAAGTCAATTACTTACTGGAATAGAAAGAGAACATTTCATTCATTCCATGGATGGTCACTTTTCCGGAGAAACCTGTCAGGCTTTCTTTCTCCATAAAAAGAAAAGAGAGGGAGAGAGAGAAAAATGAAAGTTAAAATAAGTGATATGCTACAAAGTTTTAGAGCTAGGCCAGCACAATATAGCAGAGATGTTGTGCAAATAGCTTACCTTCCAAATACTGCACAGAGCTGTCTTGTAATTGAGGCCTATCCCAACTGGTAAGTCCTGGGACTTTCCTCAGCAGAGGATCAAATTAGGTAAAATTAGAATAGGTGATCTACACCTGAGAAGAGGAACCAGCTGATTGTAGAAGGGAGAGAGCAAAGGAGTAAAATGTCTTCCCCAGCCACAGGCAGCTCTTGTGCAAGGGACTTTCAAATGCACTGGCTACAGACTTTTGTCCAAAGCTGTGGTTCTTTTTTTCCTTTCTTTTTTTTTCTTCTTTCTTTCTTTCTTTTTTCTTTCTTTCTTTCTCTTTTTTTAGTGAAGCTAGATTAGTTCATACAAAACTCAACAATACAGCTCTGAAACCCATTGTTGATATTCAACATTTTTCACATAGCGGAACAGAATAGACAATACGGTATCTAGGAAACCATGGGCTGGATTACAAACTGATGATATCTCATCCTTCTGGGGGCCTGTAATCCTTTTTATTACCTACCACAGTAAAAAAAAAAAAAAAAACACTGTATGTGTGTGGAACTCTCTCCAAATAAATCCATAACATTGCCATTCTTAGAAAACAGGATAAATTAAAATAAAATCTTGCTTACAGCACTATGTCCCAAAGTGCTATTTGCCTTTTATGCAAGTTAATGATTTTAAACTTATTCTTATCTTAACTTTTATGTGAGCTTCCATAGGCTTTTAAAAATTAAATTATTTGTAGGTATTTGCTTTAAACATTTAAAAAAATTTAACTTAGACTTTCTATTCTTTATGATAAATTGTTGGAAAGTTTTTTTTTATTTCAAAATGCTCAAGATTGGAACTAATGCTTGGGGTGCAAATAATTTTCATTAATTTGTTCTAAAAGATGTGTTGAGTTATTAGTAAGCTGTATTTATTCCTCCACTAAGATTTCCCTGAAAGTCAAGGTTGGGGGGGCTTAAAGTACCTGTTATCTAGCTTAGTAAATAATTTTCACTCTAACCCCATATATTCAATATTTTTTCATTTGTAAAATGCATTTCCTGATTATGCATAATTGCAAAGTTATTCTTTACAAGGAAGTTATGCCTATTAACCTTTGTGAAAATCTGGTCCAATCCCTTTTTAAAATGCAATCCAGTTCCCATACTTTTCTTAAGCCTCCAAATGGTCTAGGTAGCCACAGAAGTGATTGTCCCTACCAGTTTCTTTTCATCACTTCTGCAATTGACCAATTGACAACTGATTGATGGTTATCTTTTCACTTCAACAATGAAAGAAATTACCATCACTATAGCTATGTACAGTAAATGCCTCCAGAGTAAATTACATGATTCTAAAATTCTCCTTAGCTCACTTAGTAAAACATCAACACAAAAAAGTTTCTTTTTGTGCCTCCTTTCCTGTACCACAGATTTGGCCTTTCCTGTCAGCTGCAAAAAAAGAACTTGACAGCTTCTTTAAAAAAAGGAGTATAAAGGAACTTGAATAAAGGATGGCACCGGGCCTGTGTCAAGCAAGTGGCCATTCTTCACACTTGGAAAAAAAAATTAGGCATGTGAGCACAGATAAGGCCTGTAAGAATACTCTAAAGACTATTCCTGGTGACCTTGAGATTCTCTTTCCTGCCTTAACCATTCCTGAACATTAGAGCAACAACATAGATTCTGAACCCAGTGTTGCCAACCCCAGAATCTAAACTTACTGTAAATGTGAATTTTATTTTCACCTGAAAGCCCTGCATCCTGTCAAGAAGGGTATTCAAATGTTTTTTCTATCTCTGTGCAATTAAAGTCATTTTTTCCTGGTGAAATAAATATGCTGCCATGAAAGATTAGGCTGATTTACTCTCTTATCTTCCCAATCCCCCTTTAAAATCACACTTAAAATGCAAACAAACAAACAAACAAAAAAACAAAGACCAAGAAACCCCACACACCTAAGTAAACAGGAAACATTTCTTACTACATCCCTTGATGTTTGAGGTCCATAACAGTTGTTCTACTGCATATCAAAAGATAAACTGATGCTGAGTGTGTGGATGCACTTCTGTAATTCCAGTATCTGGGAGGCTGAGACAGGAGGATTGCAGATTTGAGACTAGCCTCAGGAACTTAGCAAGACCCTGTTTCAAAACAAAAAATAAAAAGGGCTGGGGGTGTAGCTTGGTGGCAGAATGCCCTGGGTTCAATCCCTAATCACACACACACACACACAAAAGATAAATGAACTATAGTTTTATTATTTAGATTTAGAATACCTTGGCACTGTTGAATATATTCAGATATATATTATTCAAATGCCCCAGATGACATTCATAAAATACCACATTTTGCCTCCAAAATGCTCTTGTCTGCCATCTTGACCCATACCATCCCTACCAACACGACCTTTCCCCCATTCTACTTTCATAATGTTACATAGACCTTGGTTCTAGAACCAATAATGCCATTTATTTATTTGTTTACTTTTGCTTATTGCATAAAGTCTAAATTTCCCTGCTTAGTTTCCTGGACTCTGCAAAATATAATTCCATGGTAGCACCAATCCAACATTAATTGCCTTATTTTCTCATAAACTGAGTATTTCTTACTACTGTATATGCCTAGATGTACACCATGACATTCCACATTTTATCCTCATCTTTTGTATTCAAGGTCCAAATAAACCCATAGTCCACTTATGAATCTTCCCTTGCAGTAGCAGTTCATGTAGATCTCTCTATTAACATCTTTTCCATTTGTTGTTGACTTCAATGCCCATTTGGTTCAGTAACCAAGATCTCCTTATTGACCAAAATAAAGTGAATCTCTTCTTCCACTATCCTCTTACACATTATATGGGATTGTATTTGCGTATCATTTTCTCTAAACAGAAGTTAAGCCCCATGAGGAGAGGAACTTTATCACATGTACTATTGATGTCCAGCCATTGGCTTGTACATGCCCAATAAGGTTCTTCAGGAAAGAAACAGTCCTCATTCCTTCAAAATTCTCATTTCAGGGAGGAGTTTATATTAGTTGTGCGATTAAGGTGGCAGGTGTATAGCTAAATAAAAAAGGGTGGCAGTTGGAAAGATCAGCAGTTCCTTTAAAAATTAAGTTTAATTTTTAAAGCAAGTCTTCAAATGCTTGCATAATGAAGACTATCTCAGAGCCAATCACTTTGGAACATGGAAGTTTCCCATGGAAATATAGCTACATTTTTGGGCTAGTCCAAAAATTTCCTTCTTTGATTTGTAAGAGTCATGCTGGGGCAACACAGCCATTTATTGAATCCTTGGTAGTTTGAAGAATTGCAATAAGTATATAAATCATTAATTTAGTTCTGGGGATAACTTTATGAGGTAGTTATTATCATTGCCATTTTACAGATAGAAAACTTGGATTTACAGAGGTTAACTGAGTTGCTCGAAGTCACCTGGCCCACAAGGGGCAGAGATGGGATTAGAACCCAGTTCTCTCTGGCTCTAAGATGCCTATGCTCTACATTACTCAAAATTGAACTCAACAGTACAGATCGTATTAGTACTTAGTTGATTATTCTGGGGACTCTGTATATGATAAATAGGAGAGGGAAAGAAGGAAGAGAATTTCCTGTTTCTTCATTACACAACCCTTCCAGGGTACCAGAGTTAAAAATTACTTTTTGTGTATTCTGATTTCTCTTTCTTCACATATATCCTACAGACTCAGATGCCTTCCTCAATCTTTCATGTCCCCAGTGTCCTCGCTTTTTAAAACTTCTCCACGGACCTCTATCTAGACCAAAATTCTTCATACTCCCCTCCCTGCTCATTCAAAATAGCTATCACTTGAAAAACATGCAAATGCTAATTTACCTGAGTGAATGGGCAAGGATAAAAGTTTCAGGCCTTGAAGCTATGTAAGGTAAACAGATATTTTACGCAGAAACCTTAATGTGTGAACAGAGGGAATTCTGAAATATGTAGGCTGGTAGTGTATGTGAGATGTAAGAAATTATGTGGACAGGCTAGGCCTGCCTGAGAATCAGCTTCTTTAGTAAGTTTTAATTTGATAGGGACGGTCATGGGTTCTTTGGAGAGTATGTTGAAAGCTATAGGCTTCTTCCCAGTTATACACAGCTTTTTCGCATAAAGCTGAGGCAGGAGAATTGCCAGTTAGAGGTCAGCCTGTGTAACTTGGCAAAACCCTGTCTCAAAATAAAAAGGGCCAGGAATGGAATTCAGTGCTAGGGCACCCTGACTTCTATCCCCAGTACTGAAAAAAAAATCAATAAATACTACTAATACTACTTCTACTGCTAATAATAGAAGCTGTCCTAGTGATTCTGATATGCAGCTAAGTTTAAGGACTGTATTCTTTTTTAAGTATGCTTTTATTGGTACATTGTAGTCTCACATAATGTATTTCAGAGTGATAGGGACATACATGCACACAGCGTTTGGTGAGCTTCCCCCCAGATCCCACCCCACTCTCTCCCCTTCCCCATACATGATATTGAAATTGACATTGATAATTCCATATATGTACATAATGTCAATGGAAATGTTTCCTTCATCAACCCCCCCACACTCCCTCCATCGCACCTCTGGGGTTTTTCCTCCTTTATCTAAAGTCCCTCTTGTATTCTGATTACTCTCTTGCTTCCACATAAGAGAGAAAACATATGACTCTTGATGGCATTAAATTAAAAAAGCTTCTGTGCAGCAAAGGAAACCATCAAGAGTCTAAAGAGAAAGCCTACAGAATGGAAGATCTTTGTCAGGTAGCCTTCTGATAGAGGACTAATATCAAGAATATATAAAGAACTTAAAAGACTTAACACTAAAAAAAACAAATAACCCAATCAAGAAATGGGCAACTGAACTAAATAGACACTTCACGAAAGAAGAGATACAAGTGGTCAAAAAATGTAAGAAAAAATGTTCAACATCATTAGCAATCAAGGAGATGCAAATCAAAACTACACTGAGATTCCATCTAACCCCAATTAAAATGGCAATCATCAAGAAGTCAAATAGCAATAAATGCTGGTGAGGGTGTGGGGAAAAAGGAATTCTTATACACTGTTGGTGGGACTGCTAATTAGTGCAGCTACTATGGAGACTCCTCAGAAAACAGGGAATGGATCCACCATATGATCCAGCTATAACACTATTTGGTATCTTTCCAAAGGTATTCAAATCAGAATACTATAGTAATATATGCATATTCATGTTTATAGCAGCACAATTCACAATAGCCAAATTATGGAACTGACTTAGGTTTCCATCAACAGATGAATGGATTACAAAATTATGGGATATACATACAATAGAATTCTACTCAGCAATCAAGAAGAACAAAATAATGTCATTTTCAGGAAAATGGAGAACCTTATGCTAAGTGAGATTAGCCAGTCACAGAAAGTGAAAGGTCATATGTTTTCTCTAATATGAGCAAGCTAGGGAGTAACTGGGATACCAGAGGGAGGGCCTCCAGATAATGGAGGAGAAACTCCAGTGGAGCCAGGGAGATGGGAAAGGGGGAGAGAGGTTAGGATCAATGAAGGAATCATTTCCATGGACATTAAGTACGTATGTGAGAATACCAATGTCAACCTCAGTACCTTGTATGGTGAAGGGGGGAGTGGGGAGTGAACAGGTTCCAGTGCTGTGTGCATGTATGTCACTATCACTATGAACTACATTATGATGTGAGACTATAGTGCATCAGTGCATTTTTATTTAAAAATAAATGAAAAAGAACAAAATTACTTCATTTGCAGGAAAATGGATAGACCTGGAGAATATTATGTTAAGCGACATTAGCCAGTCACAGAAACATAAGGACTATATTCTAAGCCTCTAGTATTCAAAAGTATTATCCCCGAACCAGCAGCATCAGCATTACCTGGAAACTTGAAACTTATTAGAAATGCAAGTTCTTGGACCTGCCCTAGACTTAGCAAATCAGAACTCTTCAGGTGGAGTTGAGCAACTTGTGTTTTAACAAGCCCTCCAAATAACATTTGAAAACTGTTCTATGCTGAGACCGTGGGAACTTAGAGCAAGCAGTCCATGACAATCAGTTCTGGTTGGTTCTTGAGGCTGATCATCATGATCCCTTGTGAATGAGCAGTCATAGAACATTACACTTCTTTGTGAAGTAGGAGTAAAGTCATTTACTGAGGCTTAAAATTTATTTTGGATAGGGGATGACAGAAGTAGAGGTACATAGGGCTTAACAAGAGGAAAAAAACTAGAATGAAAGATGTCTAGGTACTGGCTACTCTTCTAACTTCCAAGTCTCCCTTTTGCACATGTCTACAACATTAACTCTCTCTCCCTTGGCTTTGCTTCCCTTGGTGGCTCTTTTCCTACATGTTCCATGGCAGGTATGGTCCCCAGCGTTTGCTCCAGCCTCCTTTCTTTTCTGTCTCCACTTTCTCCCTGGCCGCCATTCCTGTGGCTATAACATTGTGGTTATAATTCAAAGCCAGCCTTAATCTTTCTCTTGAGTTCTAGATCTAGTGTTTAAGAGTCCACTGGACATTGAGTACCTCAGCTTTGCTACGTAACAAGTCAAATTCTTCATCCACTTCACTCTAAACAGCCTCGACACGTGCCTGTGTCTTCGGCATGCTTACCAATAATTTTTCCATTAATACTTTGGTCTTCAAAGCAAGAAGCCACTGATGATCCTGATAACTAATAATTATCTCACTCTGAAAATCAATTTTTCTCCTCAAATATTGCATTTTTCTTTTCTAATTCATATTCCAATGTTTGATCCTCCATCCTCTCTCATTATAACATTTTTTCCCTTCTTTAATCCATCCACCAGTTCATGACAGGAGATGTCATTCTAAAATGCAGGTCTGATTCTGTTTCTCACATCTCACAAGGATCCATGACCTACAGCTCTGGTTCTCGAACAATGTTCTGAGGAACCCAGGGTCCTCTAGTGTTTTGTTTTTAACCAGCAACATAGTCATTTATTGTCATTATTAAGTATTATGTATTGTACATAATTATACTTGCTATATTTGTATGCAATTGGCAGTGTAGTAGGTCTGTTTATACCAGCATCATCTAGAGGTTATTATAAGGACTTTAAAATTAAATTGTAAGTATGATCAGGAAAATGCATTTATTTTATTGGTCAAAGTATATGAATTACTGCATTAACACGAGAGTAATGCACATACCAGTAGAGACAAGTATATTAAGTCACTAGATAAATAGAGAAAGATAGTTACACCATTATCTTATACCCAGAGAAATACCCAAAACTATGCATCCACAATGCTGGAAGAATAAGCTTGAAGGCTGCTGTTGCATGAAAACTTCACATACCAGCTGGGCCAAAGTATAAATATTGTCAGTTCCTCTATTTTGAGTGCAATAAGAGATGTATTACAATATATGTATATATTATATACGCATAACACATAACAGGAGAAAGTCCTTAGATCAGCTTTGACACATTAAATCAGGCAGGAAGTATGTGGAAAATTGTGTTTGTATTCCTGGCATAAAAACAATAACAGAAAAAAATATCAGAAGTAGTAGTGATCATAAAAAAATGTTTTTGTAGTACTGGGGCTTGAACCCAAACTTTCCTAAATTCCAGGCAAACAAACACTCTACCATGGAGCTACATCTGCAGACCCATTTATTTATTTATTATTTATTTGTTTTGTGGTACTGGGGTTTGAACCCAGGGGCATTCTACCTTCGAGCTACACCCCCAGCCCTGTTTTTTATTCTTTATTTTTTTTGAAACAGCGTCTCACTAAATTGTGGAGGGCCTCACTAAGTAGCTGAGGCTGGCTGCGAACCTGTATCCTCCTGTCGCAGCCTCCCAAGTACTGGGATTACAAGTGTGTGCCACCACGCCCAGCTCCTTTATTTTTTAAATTTTATTTTTAGACAGGGTCTCATTAAGTTGCTCAGGCGGGCCTCAAACGTGATCTTCCTACCTCAGCTTCCTGAGTAGCTGGGGTTATAGCTGTGTGCTATTGCACCCAGCAGGAATAGTCATTTTATAAGGTATTTCTGAAAATATGTTTGAGGAGTCATCTAATTTGCATAACCAAGAATTGGCCCTTAAGAAAATGCTGTTATCTTTACAAAATAGTTTTAGTTTATTCTATGCAGGTCAACACTTGAATTGAGGCATAATGTTTAAATAAAAGACTGATCAGTTATTTTCCATACATTTATTTAAAAATATTTATCAACTGCTTCCTATGTGCACTAGACAATATAATTTCATAATTTACATTTTTTTGTAGCTGAAATTTGCTGGCCCTCTCTCCCAACAAAGGTGCTGAAAGGACTATTCCAAATGAGGAGAATCCACCCTTAGCTTAATCTTTCTCAACTGTACATTAATTGTGGCAGCTACCATATCTTTATGATAAATTTTCATCAGTTGGAAAAGCCCAATTTGGTAATGTTTATGATGACAGATGAAATGCTAGTGAGAAAATAGAACAATGTTGAAACAGTGTATAAAATAAAATAAATGAGATTCTTTGGAGAGTTAAATATCTGTCTCTATTTGACTATATTAGTCTCAGTATCTCTTACATTTCCCTTCCTCGCCCCGTTTTCTCAGCTTTTTTTTACTTTCCAAAGCTGTATAACATCTCTTCCATACCCTGGTGGCTATGCTCAGGTTGTGTAGATGTATGTCTGCACATGTGCACATCCACCTGTGTGTTTTCTAAGCAGTGATGAAAAGTCTGAATTTTGGATTATTTCTGGATTTGAATAAAACTCCCTATTTACTAGCTGCATGACTGCAAGATTAAACTCTGGATGATTTCACTTTCAGATTTATAAAAAGAGAATAATCATAGTAGCTATCTCATTCAGTTGTTAGAGGTAAAATGAGATATGTATCTGAAACAGCCTGGCATACAATAAACTCTAGTGTTCAATGAGTTATTGTTGTTACCTGTTTCTACTCCAAGAGTTGGCTCACATAACCTCCTTGAACTGACCTCAGGAGGGTGGGATTTGGATTAGACCTTGACAAGGAGAAAGGAACCAGATTACAAAACATAGCATAAGCGAGAGAGGGATTGAGAAGAGAAGGTCTTGATGGCGGTAGACAGTTTAGTTAATCATTGATACAATGAGGTTAAATCATAATACATATTTACATGGTTATTTTCCAAAAAGGTTACTTCTGCCTCCCAGCTAAATCTCCTCCTCTTCCTCCTTTTTTTTTCTTTTTCTTTTTTTATTTTGAAACAGTATCTCGCTAAGTTGCTAAGGCCGGTCTCAAACCTGGGATCCTCCTGTCTCATTCTCCCAAGTACTGGGATTATGGGTGTGCACCACCATGCCCCGCACCTTCTTTTTCTTTTTGCTTCCGTTTCTTTGCTTGAACCCTACTTGAGGCCCCTTCCTCAGGCTGTGCCCATGTTCAGCCTCCTCACAAAGCTGCCAGGAACTAGCTGCACCTGAATCGCTTTCACTAAAAACAAGCTCTGCTTCTCAGTAGAATGGAAAAGAAACTGGCAACACCTCCATTATCATTCTCTTGAATAACGATAATGGGGCTTGAGCTAAGCAAGTGCTCCCCCACTGACTCCACCTAGCCCTGAAATGTCCATTCAAAAAGTACTGTAGACTCCTTGAAAAACTTATCTTCTTTGTGCTTATTTTGTTGATTTTCATTATTCCCCCTCCCATTGAGCAAGTGTATTAGGTGATTATAACAAGTTGGATTTCAGCTTTTTCAACATTTTGATTAAGATTTTATGTTCATAGCCTGATGCAGTGGCACAAGCATGCAATCCCAGTACTTGGGAGGCTGAGACAGGAGGCTCACAAGTTTGAGGCCAGCCCCAGCAATTTGGCAAGATTGTTTCAAAATAAATGAATAAAATAGGGCTGAGGGCATAGCTCAGAGGTAGAATGCTCCTGGGTTCCATCCCCAGCACCAAAAAAAAAAAAAAAGAAAAAAATATATGTTTATGTTCACTAGTCAGTAGTAGGCAATTTTGGAAGTATGACATCAATTTTAATTAATTTTCTTAGGTTTGCAAATTAAAAAAATTAGGAAGTGGGGCTTACTTGTTAGAAAAATTATTGAGTATCTCTTGTGTACATTATTCTGAGGTTTCACATGAGCATAAAGTAATGTAAATTTGTTTTTAAAATAGCTAGAAATCAGAAAGAAGAAATTACGACATCACGCTAAAGTTGTGTCTGCATTTATCCTTTCTAAAAATGGGAGATGAAATTTTCCTTGAGCTTCTGGAAGCTGTTTCTGCCTGCCTCTGTGTTCGTGGCAGTAGAAATGATTAGAAATATCATCAGAATACTTTTGTCACTCACAGCATGATAGGTACACTTTATACTTTGCAGATGAAAGTTGACAAGCGAAATAACAAGCGATGAGCAAGCAGGGGAAACAGACACTAAGGGAAATATCTATGAGAACAGAAATACTTGATCGCCAACAGTATGTAGCCTTTGAAAGAAAAGGATTCCCAAATTTCAAAGGCACGGAAACTTTAGAGTCAAAACGTATTTCCTAGAAACTTAACACAAGGCCTAATCCTTAAGAGCAGTAGAGTCACAGAGCGAAGGTGGAAAGAAAAAGGAACATCACACCAGAATAGAGGTAGCTCCGTGTCCCTGAGACGCAGGGACTTGAGTTCTTCCATTTGTGGTTTAATTCTGGCTCACAGCTAACAGGGATAACAGGGCCCGTCCCAAAAGACTGTTCTGAGGATTGAGCTAATGTATGCAAATCACTCAGAACAATGCTTTACCCCAAATAAAGGTTAGTTACTTTTATATTTTATCCTCATTTGCATTTAAAATGCAAAAAATTTTTTACTAATTTCTTTAAGACAGCCCCAAGCAATCTCCACTGTTTACCCAAACGATGTTATGTGACCTTGCAAAAGCCCAGAGTTTTGAGGGAGCAGTGTGTTAAAGTTTCAGTTTGTTTATCAGGAGCTTTAAAAATATTGATATCCTTTGACTCTATAACTTCACTTAAAGGGCTCTAGCTTAAGAAAATGCTAAAAATGCAAACAATTACATGCAAAGGTATTCACTATAATATTATTTATAATAAAATGTAAACAATGTAAATGTCAGAATGTTAATTATGTGCAAAATGCTTACCAATATACAATAGTAAGTGAAATTGGCAAAATTTGTAACTGTTTATAGTATGATCTTGACTTCTTAAAATATGTCTAGAACATGCCTTTTTAAAAGCATATAGATAAATTAAGATAGTAAATACTTTTTGTGGGTCATAAAGTCTATGTTACAGTCACTCAGTTCTGCCCTTGTAGAAGGTAGTCATAAATGACAGTAAGCAAACGGGTGTGCCTGTGTTCCACTAACATTTGTCTTTTCAAAAAAAAAAAAAACCAGGTAGTTGACCTATAGGGTGTAATTTGCCACCCCTCAGTTAGATTTATAGGAATATATATTTTCCTTCAAATATTTTTCTGTATTTAAAAAATTTTCTTCAGTAAGAAAAGCATAAATTATTTTCATAATTTTATATTAAGACAATCAGTACTATAAAAATAAAATATCCTTTGCTATAAAGAATAGGAAACACAACGAATAGTTTAAAAATGGCTGTAGTAGACATCTCTAACTTAAAAATGTATATCAAGGCCACGCCTGGTGTCACATGCCTATAATCTCAGTACTTGGAAGGCTGAGACAGGAGGATCACAGGTTCAAGGCCAGTCTCAGCAACTTAATGAGGCCCTTCACAACTTAGTGAGACCCTGTTTCAAAATAAATTAAGTAGGGCTGGGGATGGAGCTCAGAGGTAGAATGCCCCTGGGTTCAATCCCCAGTATTGAAAAAAAATAAAATAAGATAGTAGGTATTTGTATTAAGTACATAAATACCCTGTCATTTGATTCAGTTTTCTGTACTTTTATCCAGATATTTATTATTAGAAAAGTCCAGCCTATGGCAACAGGGTAAAAATCCAGATTACAGCAGAACATTCTTGACAGGACAACAGCCCGGCAACTTCAAGGAGCCAACAAAAACACCAAATAACCTCAGATTTTTTTTTTTTTTTTGGTGCTGGGGATTGAACTCAGGGACATTCTATCTCCGAGCTATACCCCCAGCCCTTTTTACATTTTTTAAATTTTGAAACAGGGTCTCACTAAGTTGTGGAGGGTTTCGCTAAGTTGCTGAGGCTGGCGGTGAAACTGTGATCCTCCTATCTCAGCCTCCCAAGTACTGGAACTACAGGTGTGTGCCACCACGTCCAGTTTCCTCAGACCTTATTTTTAAATTTAGAATTGCTAAAAATTTTTAAAAGAGTAATACATAATGTATTTTCTTCCTCTCCTTTCCTTTGCATATCACACTCTACATACTATTCTTGATCTTGGACTCATCAACAGATAATGTATTTATTTATCAATATATTTTCAGACTTTTTGATTTTTGCCAAGTAGGTAAAAATGAAATATCTTTATAGTTTTAATTTCTGTTTCTTTTATTATAAGGAGTTTTATTATAAGAGAGTATAACACATTTTTATATGTTTAAAACCCATTTGTTTCTTAGTCTATGACCTGTGTTCATGACGTTTCTTTTTCTACTATCTTTTAGTTGATTTTTTTTTCAGTATGTAGCACAGACATTTGATATGTTATGGAAGAATTAGATTTTGTTATATATGCTGCAAATAACTTCTATTTTGTCTTTTAGCATTATTTATTTATTTATTTATTTATTTATTTATTTTTGTGGTACTGGAGATTCAGTCCAGAGGGAAGAGGGCTCTACCACTGAGCTACACACCCAGCCATTTATATTTTTTATTTTGAAGCAGAGTCTCCCTAAGTTACCACACATTGCCCTTGAACCTGTGATCCTTCTGTTTCAACCTCCCAAGTACTGGGATTACAGGTGTGTGCCACTGCACACATCATTGTTATTTCTTTATTATTTGCTTATTTTTTGTTAGTCAGAAATTTTAATTAAGTCAGAAATTTTAATTAAGTCAGAAATTTCTAGCCCAACTGATGCTTTTATATAGATTTCCTGAAATTTATGTCATGCTTTGAAAGACTTTCCCTATTTCAAGATTATAAAAGAAAATAATACAAATAAGTCTATAGTGTTTTTTATGTACTTTTATAATTTATTTTTCCCCTCAGATCTTTTCTCCATCTGAGATTTATTTTAGAGTTTGGAATGAGAGGGGAAAATTGCATTCTGCATTCTTCTGATAGTTTACTGAAGCAAGACTACTATTGCACAACACTGAAACCTGGTTTTTTGAAGCCATCAGGTACACAACACCCAATTGTTGGAATTATCCAACAATCGCTCTTGTATCAAACAACATTAACATGTGCCAGTACATTTGCGGTCATTTAAATCAGCATTTTCTAAATTTTAATCATTTGACTGTGACTTTAATAATTTTTTACCTTTTCACATTTACTCCTATACTATAATTTTCTTAATACTTGTAATTGTTCCCAATATGTTAATATTTTTATTTAAAAAGGGAGTTTTGGCCGGGCGTGGTGGCGCACGCTTGTAATCCCAGTACTTTGGGAGGCGGAGAACGGAGGATCCGGGTTCGCGGCCAGCCTCAGCTCTCGCTCTCTCTCTCCCTGTCTCTCTCTCTCTCTCTCTCTCTCTCTCTCTCTCTCTTTCTCCTTAGCGAGGCCCTCCACAATTTCGTGAGACTCGGTTTCAAAATAAAGCATAAAAAAAATAGGGCCGGGGGCGTAGCGCGGAGGTAGAATGCCCCTGCGTTCAATCCCCAGTACTGCAAAAAAAAAAAAGGGGGAGTTTTGCATTGTGACTTAACATTCTAAGTAAATTTTCTGAAAGCATACTAAAATAAATATTGCAATAAAATTTCACCTGTATAACACTAACATAATCTCATTTACTACTTTGGAAAACAGTGATCTAAGTAGCTGAGGCTGGCCGGGAACCTGGATCCTCTGGTCTCCGCCTCCCAAGTACTGGGATTACAAGTGTGCGCCACCACGCCCGCCTTAACAGTGATCTAGTTAGAACTAATTATGTGGAAGTTTGGCGCTCCTGAAAACAAAAAGTTGGGATGACTGACAGAAATTTTGAGTTTTCATACTTGAAGTTTTGGTAATACTTCTTTTCTTTTCCTGTGCTATTACCTCACAGGCTCTACACAGAATTTCATTTACCAATGTTGGTTACATGCATAACAACAAGATTGAATTTTAACAGGGTTGGCAAATATTACCCCCACTCCCCAACACACACATTCTTATGATAACAAAAGTAAATAGAAAAGAAAAGCTCATGTTGCTTCATGGATGAAACTTTCTTTATAATTCTAAAGGCACACATACTACCATTCAAGATAAGTTTTGCTCTCTGCAGATTAAAACACCTGTCATATCAAAACTAAAGAAATAGAGTGGCAGAAGAAGAATTGTAAAGAATACTCCATTTTACCTAATTTTAAAAATGGATTGCTTCAACATTAATTCCAGGTAGCATGGCTCTTTTGAGAACAACAGTAAAACTACTTGGGCCCAACCAGATCCCTAGACCTAGAGAGCAAAACGTCTCTTGAGATAGATTCTTTTGACCATACATTTACACAGTATATTAGTCTTCCTATCTAGAAGTAGATTATTTTTCAACCTCATATTTAGACAGTAGCACTTCAGCATTAGCGAGACAATCCATGGCTATGTACCCCATAGACTCCTGGAAACTAAGGCAGCTGAGGAGGAGACACAGAAGTAAGTTGGTTTCTCTTAAATCAATGCAGCTGCTGAGTGAAAAAGGAGTGCTACTGGGTTAGTCTTGACATCTGCAGTTAAAAAAATGATCTTTGTTTAAGCAGCAACTAACGGTATACAATCTCTCATTATATAGTGTGTATTCAGCAACATAATGCTATTTTGTGTTATTGCCTCACCAATAATGAAACAATAATAGCTTGCTTTAGTAAACGTTATGTTTACTAAAGATGTTTTAGAAATACCATCTCACTCACTCCCCACAATATTATTTCTCCCATATGAAAGGTGAACAAATGGAGTCTCTGACACAGCTAGAAAAGAGATGAGCTGCGATTAAACCGCAGGCCCTCAAAGATCAAACTTTTCCCAAGAAATCATGACACTTCCCCAACAGCTCAGCTCCTTCCACCTCCTGAGTCTGTTCTTTCTCTTCTGTCTTGAAAGGGAAACCCAAACAGAAGAAAACACCTGGCATCTTACAAGTAGCCTCTCTCCCAAGAAGAGTTGAAAGGTGCAGTCTGGCTTTCACCTAAGAAGGAAGCTGGAGCCAGGCATGGTGGTGCACACCTGTACTTCCAGTACTTGGGAGGCTGAGGCAGGAGGACCTCAGGTTTGCGGCCAGCACATGCTTAATGAGTTCCTATTTCAAAATAAAAAGGGCTGGGGGGTGTAGCTCAGTGATAGAACATTCCTGGGTTCAATTCCTGGTACTAGAAAAAAGAAAAAAAAAGATAATTAGGATTGGTATAATTGTTCAAAAAACTGCAGGAGCCACATAAAATTAGTATCTCAAAACAAAATGTCACAGACTTTGGCAATAAGTAGCCTGTCACTCAGACTCCTTATTTGGCATCACTGGGGACGCAGAGTGCTGCATTTGCTCCCCGCACCCCTTCAACTATCCCCCCACCCAGCTGAAATAATTCATGCAGCTCGGAATGAAAAGAAACAAACAACACTTGCAGGACTCCATTTCGTAAACCTCCCTGCAGGGCATTGATTGACAGCTCACTGCATTTCTTATAGCACATTTCACATCCCTGGGGTGTGCAAAACGCTTGCATAAATATAAAACATGAGAATATCAAATGAAATGTTTATGGAGATTTTGCTACAGCTGCTACCTAAGAACACTTCCTCTGTAGAAATGTTGCCAAGATTCCCCCAAATTACACAGAAATGTCTTTCTAATTAGAACCATCAAGTAAGGAAAGTTTGCTAGCATTTACTATAAACTTGTGATGTCATATGTATACACACACATATATATGTATATATCGCTATATATATGTATATATATATACATATAGTATATATATATGTATATATATATATAGCGATATATACATATATATAGTGATGTCATATTTTTAAAGATGATTTTCAGATAATTTTGGGAAATACGTAATTAGGTACTTTGTAGGAGTAGTCAGTGGAAAGTAGTTACTCAAAATAAACACCGTATACAGAGAATAGGCTTGAGAGGCACATTAACCTAGGTTTTAGATTCTGATCTACTCTTTAGCAGATGAATCCTATCAAATACAGAACCCTCTGAGACACAATTTCCACAGCTGTAAAACAGGGATCACATCTCAGGGGACGGTTATGGAGAGTGTGAGATCTAAAGATGGTGGAGATCTAAAGCACCTAGCAAACTCTGGCACTTAGAAGGTATTCAACAAATGTTAGCGCTTCTCTCTCTCTCATTACAAACAATCCCAATATGCTGATTTCCTACCTATTTACTTCATTTCTAGTTGACAAACAAAAGCTACTGGGGAAAATATAATTACAAAGACAATGAAGTGTTCAGATATTTTTTGTAACAAAGTACCTTGCACTATAGGTACATTTGATCTAGGGTTAAAGTTTCTTTGCAAAACACACTTTAAATGTCATATAATCTAGTTTGCAGAAAAATAAAGACATCTCAGTAGGTGCTCCACTTTATAATTCTTATGAGTATTATCAAAAAGTGACCTTTAGATATATACTAGTTCTCATTTCATTGTTTATAAATTTTTAAATTTTCACAAAGGTATCCAAAATATTATGCCAATTTATTTTTTGAAAGCCACGGTAAAGCATGATATATATATAACTTAATCATAGAAAAATAATGAAATAATAATGATAATGTTAACTAAAATATAGCACTTATCACATTCCAGGTATCTGATGTATGCATTTTAGCTAGTTTGCCTCATTGAACCCACCCAAAAACCAAAACAGAAGGGTATTATTATTCTATTTTACAGATAGAGAAACTGAGGCAAGAGAGCTTAATGATGTGCCCCAGATTAGATTTGTAGAGTTGGTGACACAAAGGGGAGGGAAAGGAAGATAAATTATATGTTGTTCTTTATAAAATTTTAGCTTTTCTAAATTCAAAATAAAATCTGAGTCTACTTGGTATTTTATTGGCTTCTTGAAGTTGCTCAGGTTGTGAATCTATCAAGAATCTTCTCTCTGTAACAGTCTGGATTTGCATCCTGTTTCCACAGGCTGTACTTTTCTAGTATTAAGTATCTGGCTGAAAATTTCATAAAATATGGTAACATACTGAGTTATTCTTTTATACAATACAAGTACCTACATTAAACTATTCTTCTGCAGATTGAATAATTTTCTAAAAGTTATTTCTGAGACCCCTGTACTTGCAGGCAGAGTCTCTGTATGGGAGGTAACGATGCTGATGTTACTACTGTCTGTGGCATCACATATGGTTCTGAAGTGGTGATCTATGAAGGTGAATAAGACATCATTCTGCCCAGAATGAATGAGGTACCTGTCTTGGCACTATCAGCTATTTGATTTCCTGAAATATTCTGCTGGATGAATATAGCTACATCTGTACTATTTGGAAAATGACCCATTCATAGGTTCCAAGTATTCTTTAACAGCAACTGCCAGTCAGTGTCAAATCTGGCTTGAACACACTATAATTTCAATTAAGTGGCACACCATTTAAATATGCACATAAATAAATTGCATAGAAAAATTATGGAGGGAGAGTAGAATGATCTAACAATAATGCGTGTCAACTTATGGTAAACACCTATCATGACAAATTTCCCTGACATTCTTCCTTCTGGTGAAAATATATACAGTAATATTTCTATTAAGGATGCTTTTAACTATAAACTTGGATGTCAGAGCATGTTTTAAGATGAAGGAGGAATAGAGAAAGCTTTGGGGAGACTCTTGTCTCACCACACTGGACAGGGGCATGGAGCACCTCGAGTGGTAAGTGCATGTGGCTGTGGCTGTGGGTCTTCTGGGCCACATGGGGAGATCCCTTTCACTCTTAACAGGGTCTTAGGGAGATAAATAATAAGGAGCATTCTTGCATGTCTTGGTACACTCAAATCCAGAGAGTAAGGTCTGCCTTTGAGTCTTCTTACTTAAGTTGCCTTGAAAAAATTTGCATATGAGATGGTGTTCTTATCATCTATGGATTAAAAACAAATCTCTCTCTTTTTTTTTGTGTGTGTGGTACTGGGGATTGAACGCAAGGGCATTCTACCTCCAAGATTCACTCCCAGCCCTTTTTTATTTTTTGTTTTGAAACAGGGTCTCTCTAGGTTGCTGAGAGTCTTGCTATTTTGCTGAGGCTATCCTTGAACCTGTGATTCTCCTGTCTCAGCCTCCCAAGTACTGGGGTTACAGGCATGAGCCACCACACCCAGGTAACATCTTGACTTATAAAGAAAGATGCTATTATATATCAGTGATTGCTACCAACTCAAGTCTGAGGACACAAGATCCAGTTTCCCTTCCACTTACAGTCTCTTCTATGCCAAGTCATAGTAGATGAGTGACACTCTCTTCATTACTCTGTTTCCTTGTCTCTGAATTTAGGATGACAATGGAACCTACCTCACAAGGTGGTTGTGAGGACATATGATTGAAAGAAAGCATGCTTTGGAAGGGAGGGCCTGGGCTCAAATCCTGGCTTTGTCATGTGCTACAAGGTGACCTCAGGCAAAATATTAGTTTTTTTGAACCATAGTCTCTGTACTTAAAAATAGGAAAAGTTCACCTATCTTCCAGGGTAGATGTAAGGATAAAAATTAACGTATGGCTGGGTGTGGTGGCGCACGCTTGTAATCCCAGTACTTGGGAGGCAGAGACCTGAGGATCCGGGTTCGTGGCCAGTCTCAGCCACCTAGTGAGGCCCTCCGCAACTTCGTGAGACCCGGTTTCAAAATAAAGTATAAAAAATAGGGCCGGGGGTGTAGCTCGGAGGTAAAACGCCCCTGGGTTCAATCCCTGGTACCACAAAACAAAAAACAAACAAACAAAAAAACAAAATAAAGAATAAAAAAATAGTGCTGGGGCTGTAGCTGGGAGGTAGAATGCCCCTGGGTTCAATCTCCAGGACCGCAAAAAAAAAAAAAAAAGAATGTATGAAAATGATCACAGCCATGTTGAGTGTTCTGTTACTGGTAATTATTTTGAATTAAACCTTGTTGATGTGTCTACTATGTTTAAGGCCCTATGATATTTGCTAAGAAAACTTGTGGATTTGTAGTGTGGCTGTTAAACGTCTTGAATAATAAAGAAGGATGCTGTTATGTTACTGTAAAAACCACTGTTTCTCATGTCCTTATCTTGTAGTACTAACAGCTGTGACACATGTGTAGTACAGAGGTTTGAGGACAAAGCGCTTAATCATAATGAAGCATTTATTAATTTCACCAGTTGTCAAATGGCTTATAATTGATCCCATCAGTTTTATCAGTTATATATAGATATAAAGTTATTTTCTTCCAAATTACCTTATTTGGAAGAATTACCTGATTTTACCTGTATGTGATTGACATGTAAAATATGTTTTGGGCTTTTCCACTAGTAGGTACAGTACCTATAAATCATTTATGGGTTATCTATCTGTCAGTTCCTTTTTCATAAATACTCTGGAAATCTAAAGTAATAGGTGACTATCTACAGGGAAATCTATTAGATTTATCTTTTTTGGGGGGGTACTGGGTATTGAACCCAGGGGCATTCTATCTCTGAGCTACACCCCCAGCCTAATTTTTTTATTCTTTATTTTGAAACAGGATCTCACTAAGTTGTGGAGGGCCTCACTAAGTAGCTGAGGCTGGCCGCGAACCTGGCTCCTCCTGTCTCAGCCTCCCAAATACTGGGATTACAAGCGTGCGCCACCATGCCTGACTTAGATTCAGCTTTACTAAACAGTCACAGGTTCATGAAACTGGAAGGGACCTTGTGCAATCATTCAGAAGGAGGAAGAAAGGAACAGATTCTTCACCTAAATGGAAAAAATAACAGTTATATAGAAGACTTGAGGTTTCTAAAAGAATAGGAAATGGACATGAAAAATATAAACACAATCTATAAAGCAATCTTCAGCACAATTGACTAACCTGCCCAGAAATGATAGGGATACCTTTGTCATAAATAATAAAATTTTACACGGATATTGCTTACTATTTGCTAATGTTGTCTTTGAACTTTTAGGTCAATAATACAAATTATATTAAGATTTCCTTTAGGTACAAAATTCTATCAAAAGGCCATGAAATTAGATGATGTAAAAAAATCTACAACAAATAGCAGACTGGGGGAAAGAGCAATATTTAAATAAAATACCATCAATTTTCTATGAATTCAAGTAATAGCTTCTATTTTATCATATTTTTTACAGTTTCCTTGATGGAAAAGTGAGATGAGGAGCAAGACCCTTATTTTAGAACATGTGGCTACTGGACAGTATATTTCTCTTGAGATAAGGTTACCTCCTGATTCAGAAAGATTATTTTGACCATCATTTTGCTGTTCTCATATAATTCCTCTCATCTTGAAATGAGACCTATTCCGGTATGGAGTCCCCAGCTACAAATTATCCATGACCAAAATCATTACACTGCGAAGATGAAGTTCAGACTTGTGTGTCTGAATTATGGCATGAAGGAAGTCATTCAAAAGCTTTCCTCTTCAGGTTCCTATCTGCTTGTTTTATCCAGTCTCTCCATTCATGGAAATCATGATATGATCCTAATGCTAAAGGCATGAACCTGTTTTCAGTTTTGAGTTGTGCTTATTTTTATAGAAAATATGGGCTGAGAAAAACTATGTGTGTTATAGATAAAAAGATGAATCAAAATCTATGTTTTTTAGATGGAAAATATATCTTTAAAAAATAAATGTGGACAAATATTTTTGATAATGAATATTTGAATAAGGGATTGAATGAATGAATGAATGAATGAATCTATCAACTAAATAGCTATAAGAAAATTTCATTGCATGCTTACAGTGTGAAAAATTCAGTGCTGGTTATGAAGAAAATGAAGATGCATACATTGCAAAAATCATTAGGAGTTAAAATCTAATGGATCACTCTGGACACATGAATAATATTTAGAATCTCTTTTGCAAAACTTTAGAATTCTCATAGTAGTTTTTTCCTTTTAGCTCTTCTCCTCACAACATACATAATTTATTTGTGCATGTAGTAACCCTCTTAATTAATGATTTTTCCAAATCCTTAGTTTATTTTCCACTTCTTTTTTGCTGAATAATCCTTGTCTTCCTCATTGACTAGTTATGTTATACATTATTATATATTAAATTATTATAGATGTGATATACAAGAATACATATATAACATTTGTTTTATTTTATCCCATTGATTATTATTTGAGCACTACCCTTTTAATCATTGTAGCTTAAGTATGTGTCATGGTTAGATATAGAAAGTCTCCTGAAGAGCTCATGTATTAATGGTTAGAATTGATGTAATTAAGCTTTGAGGGTTTTAATCTCATCAGTAGATAAGTCCATTGTAATGGACCTATCCAGAACCTAGGCAGGTGGTGTGTGGCTGGAGAAGGTGGGTCCCTAGAGGTTTGGTGTTAGGGACCTTACTTTTGTCTTTTAATCCTTTTGCTTGCTTTGCTCCCTTGCTTCTCTTGCTTCTGCCTCTGCTTCTCTCCCTCTCTCTGCTTCCCGCTGCTATGCCCTGAGATCTGCAGACCCAGCCTGACATGGACTGAACCTCTAAATCTCCAAACTCTGTGACCAAATAGATTTTCCTTTCTCTAAGTTGTGTGGTCAGTTTTTTGGATCATGGCAGTGAGAATGTTGACTGAGACTGTATGTTTCAAAAACTGCTATGGTTACTTTATTTTTCTGTATTTTTGTGGTGCTGGGGATGGAACCCAGGGCCCCAAACATGGTAGGCAAGTGCTCTACCACTGAGCTTCATCCCCAGCCCTGGTTTCTCCACTGCATTTTAGGATCTTGCCCTTCAATTTAAGATATTAATCATAATATCACATATGGTAGACAAGTGCTCTACCACTGAGCTACATCCCCAGCCCTGGTTTCTTCACTGCATTTTAGGATCTCGCCCCTCAATTTAAGATATTAATCATAATAACATCACATATATAAGTTATTTGGCAAAAATTAGTGTCTTTATTGTGTTTAGTTTTCCTAATCATGACTATGTTACATCTCCATACTTATAAGTTTTTAAATATATCTTTTAACAATATTTTTTAGTTTTCTTCATGTAAATTATATACTTTTCTTGTAAAGGTTTTCAAAAAACATTTAGAAATTTAAAAGATTATTTTTTGTTTCTTTTGCAATTGAAACTTCTTTAAAAGTTCTATTTTCCAACTACTTGTCACTAGAATACATGTATGTTATTGATTTTTCTTTTTTGTGTGTGGTACTGGGGATTGAACCCAGGGGCATTCTACCTCTGAGCTACACCCCCAGCCTAATTTTTTTATTCTTTATTTTGAAACAGGATCTCACTAAGTTGCGGAGGGCCTCACTAAGTAGCTGAGGCTGGCTGCGAACCTGCGATCCTCCTGCCTCAGCCTCCCAAGTATTGGGATTACAAGCGTGCGCCCACTACAGGCTCAGCTTGCGGAGACGGAGCATGAACCGTGGTGTGGCCCCTTGATTTTTCTATATATAAAGTATATATAATTTCCATTTTTCTAGCCTAAGTTTCTAATCATAACATCTAAAAGATTGAAACTGTGCCTCCTTTCAATATTGATAATTCTTATTTCTTGTTTAGAGTGTAATCACACATTTGAGAAGGTGATAATACTATGGCAGCCTGACTGAGGTCCATAATTCAATAGGTGTTTTTAATTCTTGTTACTGATGTGAGCACAAACTTTCTTTTAGATCTCATGCATATAAAACTGGACTGAGCTGAGTTAAAATTTAACTTTCTTCTCCAAATCTGTTAGATGTGCTTTATTCGTCTAAATAATGGTCTTTTGAGAAAGCAAAGGGGACTTTTTTTTTTCCTCTTTACTTCCTTTTGACTTTCCTACAAGCCAGTCTTGCAGTTAATAGTTACTTTTGTTTTGCAAACAAAGAAAAAACCAAATACCTATTGCTCAAAAGTATTCAGTACTTAGAAGGTAAAACCATTTGTAACTTCCTTAGGGAAGCTGTTTTTTTGGATATTTCATTGTTTCCATCTCTAATTTTGTGTTGATTTTCTAAAAGTCATACTATGTACTAAATCAGATGTGATAATCACCCTTTTAGTAAACTTTCATTTTTTTTCTGATGGTTTATATTTGATCATAACAATTTTCCTTCAGTATTCACTAAGAATTGAGCTCCATGATAATGAGCTAGAAAAAAATGATGAAGAAAAACAAGAAATGCTTCTAACCTATAAATACACAGAAGGGAGAAATGTGGGACCTGAAGTGATCAGGCTTTACTGAGGAGGTCCTTGAAGAATGAGTAGCTGTGAAAGAAGGAAGATGAAGTGGTTGAGGAATACTGGCATGCCAGAAAAGGCTGCCCTAGGTGGGCCCTGATTAGCATGGTCACAGCTGCGAAAAGGCAGGCCATACCTAAAATTTCAATGAGAACATACCCCTGTATGTATCCCCACCTGTCCCTCTCCTATGATGAACATTTCAGTTTTATTTTTACTCCAAATAAAGTTATTTAATATATTATGATATGTTAGCAATTGGGGAAATGCAAATCAGAACTATGCTGAGATTTCATCTAACTCCAGCTAGAATGGCAACCATCAAAAATACAAACAATATTAAATGCTGGTGAGTATGTGGGAAAATAGAAACTCTTATTCATTGTTGGTGGGAGTTCAAATTATTACAACCATGATGGAGATCAATATGGAAGTTTCTCAGAAGACTAGAAATAGAACCACTATATGGCCCAGCTATACCACTCCTTGGTATCTTTCCAAAAGAATTAGAGTCAGAATACTATTGTGATATGTGCATATTCATGTTTATAGAAGTACAATTCACAAAAGCTAAATTATGGAACAAACCTAGGTATCCATCAACAGTTGAATAAATAACAAAAATGTGGTATTATACACAATGGAATTTTACTCAACCATGAAGAACAAAATTATGTCATTTGTAGGAAAATGGATGGAACTAGAGAATATTAGGCTGAGATCAACCAGTCACACAAAGTTGAGGGCCATATGTTTTCCCTCACATGTGGAAGCTGGAGAGAAAATAGGAAACAAAAGGGACTTTAAATAAACAATGAGGAGGAGAGGGACAAGTAGAATAGTGGAAGGGGATTGGGGAGGGGGGTGAAGAGGGGAAAAAGGAGAGCTTATGAAGGAAACAGTTCAAATAATGCAATGTCTGTATATGACAGTATCATGACCAATCTCACTCATGTGTGCTTGAGGGGTGAGTAGCGGGGTGGTATCTGGAGGGAAAAACCAAGTGCTGTGTGGATGTACGTCTATATCACTTTGAATCTCACTATGATGTATAATTACAATGCACCAATAAAATATAAAAATGTTATGATATGAAGTAAGAGAATTTATTAAAAGTTCTTTACTGTCTCTTACTATTGGATTACAACCAGAAAAAAGGAAGAAAATAATAAGCCAATGACAAGAATCTAAAATGACTAAAATAAAGAGTTCACAGATCACAGGTGTCTTATATTTAAGCACTAACCCTTCTTGTTTAAGGATGGTTATGAGCTGATTTGGATAACAGAGTAAAACAAATATGCAATTTGTTACACACTGTGGATTTATAAAATCATAGGATTAAGTCCTTAACCTTTATTCATAAGGGATTAGTTGGGATAACTTTTTAAAATTGATTTTCAGGAGATATTTTCAGAATTAAATAGTTTACAATGGCCCAGACTTAAGGAATTTACCTCAGGTTCAATTAGAGCCAGCTTCTGTCATTTATTCATGACAATTGACTTCAGAAAAACATATATTATTTCATTCTTGAATTAGTTAAGGAAAAAATCTAATATTCACAATCCATGTATACTTAATTGTACCATAATATATTCATAATATATTCAAAGTAGGAATACAAATAATGCATCTGAATAGAGTTCTCACTTTGGGAGGCACAGAGAAATTAGTAAATTAATGTAGAGGTTGATTAGTGAAAGATACCCTATTGACCTGAATGACTTCACCTGCTGAGCAGTTTATACACAGTAACTAATTTACAGACTGTGAAAATCTTATTGTTTATTCACTCTTCCTTCTAATATATTGCTCAAAAGACTTTTCAAAGCTGTATAATAACTTGTAGGCATAGACTTGGGGCCATAATAATCTAGACAAGTGATTAAAGAAATAAATTCAGAGTTTTATATTATGTGAAAAATACAATTTTGTTACATAGACCAATGGAACAGAAGATTCAGAAACAAATCCACACACTTATAGCCAAATGATTTTTCACAAAGGTGCCAAAAACATATGCTGGAGAAAAGACAGCCTTTTCAGCAAATGGTGTTGGTAAAGTAGAAAAATTGAATTAATCCAACTTCGTGCCCTGCATGAGACAACTCAAGATGGATCAAAGACCTAGAAATTAGATGAGGGCATAGGACCAACACTCCAATATCTAGGCATGGGTAGAAACTTCCTCAATAAGACCTCCAAAGCACAAGAAATTAAAATAATAAGTGGGATGGCATTAAATGATAAAGCTTCTGTGCAGCAAAGGAAACCATCAAGAACCTTAAGACAGAGCTAACAGAATGGGAAATCTTTGCCAGCTACTTCTCTGATAGGACTAATATCTAGAATATATGAAGAACTTAAAAACCATAACACTAAAAAAACCCAATAAAAATGGGCAAGTGAACTAAATAGACACTTCACAAAAGAAGAACTACAAATGGCCAAAAAATATATGAAAAAATGTTCAACATCATTAGCAATCAGAAACATGCAAACCAAAACTACACTGAGATTTCACCTAACCCCAGTTAGATTGGCAATCATCAAAAATACAAACAACAAATGCTGGTGAGTATGTGGGGAAATAGAAACTCATACATCGTAGGTGGGATTGCAAATTAGTGCAGCCACTTTGGAGATCAGTGTGGAAGTTCCTCAGAAGACTGGGAATGGAACTACCATATGACTTAGCTATATCACTCCTGAGTATCTTCCCAAAGGGATTGAAACCAGAATATAGTACTACATGCATGTCTATGTTTATAGAAGCACAATTCACAATAGCCAAAATATGGAACCAGCCCAGGTGTCCATCAACAGATGAATGGATTATGAAATTATGGGATATATATACACAATGGAATTCTACTCAGCCATACAGAAGAACAAAATTATATCATTTGCAGGAAAATGGATGGAACTAGAGAATATTATGCTGAGATCAGTCACAAAAAATAATGAAGGGTTATATGTTCTCTCTTATATGTGGAAGCTAGGGAGAAATTGGGATACAAAAGGGACTCTAGAGAAAGGAGGAGAAATGCTAGTGGAGTGATGGAAGGGAGGAAGGTGGGGGGAGGGAGATTTGGTGAAGGAAGCACAATGGACTTATATAAAACGTACTTATATAAAACGATCAATGCCGATCTCAATATCGTGCACAGTGGGAGAGGAAGTGGGGGTGGGGGGCTCACCAAGTTCTGTGTGCATGTATGTTTCTATTGCTCTGAACTTCATCATGATGTATGATTATAATGCACCAATAAAAATGAAAAAACGCAATTTTGTTTAGCTTTTATAGGACAACAAGAAATCAAGAATCAAGGGAACAAAAGCATTTTTACATACAACTCTTTTATCACATTTTAACTTCTTTTCTAGAATTGCCTAGGGAATATATAATTGGCAGAAGGAGAGTATAACTTATTTATTTACTTATTTATAGTATTGGGGATTGAACCCAGGGGCATTCTACCTCTGAGCTACACCCTAGCCCTATTTTAATTTTTATTTTGAAACAGTTGCTGAGGGCCTCACTAAATTGCTGAGACTGGCCTTGAACCTGTGATCCTCCTGTCTCAGTCTCCTAAGTACTGGGATTACAGGCATGCGCCCCCACATCTGGCTAGAAGGACAGTATAACTTTAAATCAGTAGCTCTGAAAGAGTCCTCTGCAGATCTCTGGAGTTCCAGACACCCTTTCAGGGGGTCTATGAAGTCAGATTTATTTTCTATGATAACACTAAGTTGTTACTTGCTTTATAACTGTGTTGGCATTTTGCACTGATGGTGCACAAGCAGTGGTGGCTAAAAGTGCTGGTGACTTAAGACAGTGGCACTAACCAATTATACCAGAGTCACTGACTTCACTTCCACACACACTAAATAAACAGCCAGTTTCATTTAAGAATGTCCTTGATCAAACAGTAAGTCGTCAACTGTGTTAACTCTTGATCTTTGAGTACACATCTTTTTTAAGAGTCTGGGTGAACAATGGGAAATACCCATGAAGCACTTCTGAATGCTGAAGTAAAATGGCTCTCATGTAAGGCCGGGTGTGGTGGCGCACGCTGGTAATCCCAGTACTTTGGGAGGCGGAGACCGGAGGATCCGGGTTCGCGGCCAGCCTCAGCTCTCTCTCTCTCTCTCTCTCTCTCTCTCTCTCTACTTAGTGAGGCCCTCTGCAACTTCGTGAGACCCGGTTTAAAAAAAAAAAGTATAAAAAATAGGACCGGGGGTGTAGCGCAGAGGTAGAACGCCCCTGGGTTCAATCCCCGGTACTGCAAAAAAAAAAAAAAAATGGCTCTCATGTAAAAGCACCCGCGGGGCTATTTGAGTTGCCACCTGTGTGATGAGACCAGGAGACCAGTGGCGGTGTTCATCAACATAGTCTGATTTTTAAATATTGCATAATAAAATGTATCGATATTTGGAAGATTTGAAGTGAAATGATATTTTCCAGATGACAAACGTGATACTTAAAAGTCATGAATGTGTAAAAGATCCATTCAAAATACCAAATAAACCAATGGAGTTTAATGTAGTGGTGTATATAAAGTTCATTGATATTGTTCCAAATTCCATATTGAAACTAATCTTTGAAAAATTATAATGTCAAGTTTGGGTATAGTATCAAAGAATAATATCCATAATTATTGGAAAAGGCTATTAAAAGATCCCCTCCCTTTTCTACATGTTTGTATGAGGCCAGATTTTTTTTATATACTTCAAAATAACACACTACAACGGCTGGACTGCAGAAGCAGATAGGAACATTCTGGTCTCTTCTATTAATACACACACTATAGAAATTTAAAAAATGCAAAGGAATGCTACTTTTCTCAGGAAATAAATTAGAAATAATATTAAATAGTTAATATTTTCATGAACTTTTTTTCCCCAAAATACATATTAGTTGTGTTAATATGGAATGGAGTTTTTATTGTCATTTTAAAATAAATTGTTAAATGTTTTAAAAGTTTCTTAGTCTTAACTTGTATTATGATAAATATTGATAGATATAAACCACATAAACAAAAGCTCTGAGACTTTCAATAATAATTTTAATTTTAAAAAGTTTTGATTTTTATTATTTTATTTTTCTACTTTTATTGGTGCATTATATTCTCACATCATAATGTAGTTCATAGTGATAGTGACATACATGCACACAGCACTTGGACTTTACCCCGGCTCCCCCCCCACTTCTTCCTTCTCAATAATTTTAAACAATGTAAAAGTTTTCTGAGGCCAAAAAATGAAAACTACCAGTCTAAATAATTCTTTAAATATTTTAAATTAGATTTAACTTTTTAATTGGCAAAATTATATATATATATATGGCATACAACATGATGTTTTGATATAGTTATACATTGTAGAATGGCTAACTGTAGCTAATTAACAAATGAATTACCTCACATATCACTTTTTTGTGGTGAGAAAGAACACTTAAAATGTACTCTCAGCAGTTTTCAAGTCTATAATACATTCTTACTAACTCTAGTCACCATGTTGTCTAACTAAAGTTTTATGTATCATTCTTTTCCGAATCTTTTTTAAGAAAAAAGGAACTTTTTTTAAGCTTATGTCCAAATGAACATAATTGGTTTTCTGCAGATCGTTTGGAATTACAAACCCAGCACTCACTGAGCATGTATCCCTGATGGGGCTGCTTACCCTACCCATGACTGAGTTCCCCATCTATAAAGCGAGAATAGGAGGATAGAATGGAATATGCCCCGTGGGGTGGTGAGGAATGAGTGCGATGAGCCACGTCAAGTGCATGAGAGCCTGCACTGAGTACATGGTTTTGTGTTATTGTTTTGAGGACAGTTCCCTCCTTGATTTCATAATAACAAGATGCAACTAATACTTGCATATCTTTTGAAATTTTCATATATCTATACAAATATGTTGGGAAACATAATTCAAATGTTTTTTCCATGGAAATATTTTAAGGGAAAATTTGTATTGCTTTTTTTTTAAGAAAAAATACTTTCTCTTGTCTTGGGGGAAGATTGTGTTTTCTGGACACAGGCGCTGTTCAGTCTTATGATTTAGAGTTATTTCTGTGCTGAGTCCTTTTCCTGAGTTAATCCAGCAGGAAGATTAGTACCTTCTGGCACATTGGTTTATGCTTCAGTATAACTGCAGGAAAAAGGTTAATTTATAACATTGAATAACCTGTCTTTCAACACAGGCTAATCAATAAGTATTCCATTAGTTACTTGTAATCTTTACACTTCGTAGCAAATTTAAGAGGTAGGAATAATTGTTTCCAATTTATAGATGAGGAAACCTGAGTCTCAGATAACTTTAATATTCCTAAGATGGTGAGGAGAAAGACATAACAAAAACTAACCACTTTTTTTGGCTGAGAGAAAAGAACAATTCTCAAATATGATACTTAAGGAACACTCCAAGGATGAAATGCAATGAAGCAGACTTTACCTTTATTGACTAAAAGGCTAGAAAACGTGAGTTTACAGTGCCCTATAGAACAAACAATGAGAATCATTTCTTGAATGTTTAAACACCATGGTTGAACCAATAAGATTCCAAAACAATGGCCAGTTAAGCATATTCAGTGGGAAAAGATAAACTGTTCATTTGATACAGTGTAGAAAAAAAATAACCACTTGGCTGAGCAGGAATTTCAACTTCCAGTTTGGGCTTTCTTTTTGTTTTTTGTTTTTTCCTTTTTGCGGTACTAGGATTGAACCCAGGGTCCTGTGCATGGTAGGCAAATACTCCACCACTGAGCTATATCCCCAACTCTTTTATTTTGAAACAGGGTCTCACTAAATTGCCCAGGCTGGCCTCATACTTGTGATCCTCCTGCCTCAGCCTCCTAAGTAGCTGGGATTATAGGCATGCACCGCCATGTCCATCCCAATTTTATTTTTTTCCATATAGTTACAACCCAGAAAAAATGTACTAATGTAAGTACTAGTTAGATTGCAAGAATTAGTTTAAACCTAATTTCATGTATTTGACTTTCACATGCTTCAAAAGAATAATTTCTAGAATGAATTAAGTAGAAGTGAATGTTGAAACATGTTCAGATGTTACTTTTGATAATCCTATGATTACTCAACATAAGAGAAGTTCAGAAACTTTCATCACAAATTTCTAAGTAATTATAAATCAGAACTCGGAAAGTAGTAGGATAAAAAGGTAAAATTATGTTTCCACATTCAAAACATGCTCATAAAACTTAAATAGGGAGTTTAAATAATTTCATAACAAATGTTTAAGATCATATTAGTGAGATATGCTACCATATTCCCCTCTTTTTCTCCATTTAAACTTTTTATTAAAAATCCCCATCATAAAAGTCATAACACAGGGTAAGCTTAGGGATGATTCTTTGTTATGTAATGACATTAAGAAAATTAGACAGCTTTTGTAAATACCCTTTAAAAATAATTCAGGATACTCATTATTCACCTCTCTGAAAGATACAGAATAAATATTATGAGTTCAGAGGATTTTGAAATCCTAAACCTACTTTCTAACTGTGCAAGCTACAAGTTTTTTAGTCATTAACAATAACTAAATTACAAAACATTTATATAAAATAAGGCATTAAAAAGAAAAGTTTGTGTGTGTGTGTGTGTGTGTGTGTGTGTGTGTGTTTGGAACACCAAGACCTACCAAATTTGGAAAGATGTGGTCAGAAAAATAAGGGAAAATGAATCCAGAATTTTCCACCTTTGAAGCATAGTGTCCATGCCTTGACAGAAGAAAAAGCTAACATAAATAACTCTAATGCTTTAATTTATTTCACAAGACATACAATTCCATGTCTCACACATAGGCATTCGGTCTCTGTTGTACCTTAGTGGGAGAATGGAAACAGTAGAATTTACATGCTTTGAGCCCAAAGATTATCAATTTTATAGATTCTAAGTAAGCACTGTGCTTAAATAGACCGTGATTTGTATCACCTACTTAGTCAATAATGTGATTTTTTTAATCTGCCAAAATATTGCTTAATAGTCATGTTGACTTCATATATTGAAATTTATAATGAGAAAGTTATATAGTATTTTGTAAGTTATATGGTTTGTGACTTAATAAGTATTTTTGTAAAATTTTTAGCCTGAGAAAAATTTTGAGTCTGACTGAAAATTCAACACTAGTATTTATTCAGTTTCTAGACTACAAATTTTGGTGTTACTATGAAATATGTTATAAGACTTTGGTACTTGCTTTATATTTATTTATTTATTTATTTATTTATTTATTTATTTTTGCGGTACTGGGGATTGAACGCAGGGGCGTTCTACCTCCGCGCTACGCCGCTGGCCCTATTTTTTTATATTTTATTTTGAAACCGGGTCTCACGAAGTTGCGGAGGGCCTCACTAGGTAGAGAGAGAGAGACAGGGGGAGAGAGAGAGAGAGAGAGAGAGAGAGACAGAGAGAGACAGGGAGAGAGAGACAGAGAGAGCGCGCGCGCGAGCTGAGGCTGGCTGATCCTCTGGTCTCCGCCTCCCAAAGTACTGGGATTACAAGGGTGCGCCACCACGCCTGGTTGGTACTTGCTTTATATTTAGCCCATTTAGTTGGCTTAAATGGCTACATTAGTTGCTAACAATGAAACTTAATTCATATCAGGTGAAGTAGGAGCTGCATCTGGGATCTCTTATGACTTGATGCTGCATGAGTTTATTTCAACAAGGAGAAAAACCCAGCATTTTAAACCACAGCTCTGATTCAGAAATGATTCTGAATTCAGTTGTTCTGCAGAGTTTTGGACCTGGTCCATGTATCAATTATTATAAACCTTCCTCCCACATCTTGCCCTCTCAATTTGAAACAAGTACAATGTGTTTTTATCACCCTCTGTGTATTTAAATTTGCATGTGCTACTCAAAAGCATTTTGTTTTGCATTTGCAAAGATCAGATTCAGTTTTTTTCCCCAAATAATGTATCTTCTTGGGAAGAATTATGTGTAGAATATTTTGCTGTTAATCGTTGCTGAAATTGTTTACTGGCTTTTCCCAGTTCTTTGGAAGTCACTAAGGATGTGCTCACAGTTTGTCTGGCTCATCTGGCTTTGGCACAACTGGATTTGGAAAGCCATGTTTCAATGCGAATCCAAAGTGTCAACATTTGTGAAAGCAAAGTGTTGTCCCCAAGGTGTCAAGCAGCCAAATGCTCCTGATTCCAACAACCATGCTAGAGTGTTGTGCACAAAGACAGTCTCTGTTTGAAATCCCTGATTTTTTTGTCCAACATCTATTGTTGATCTATTTCTCCCAGAGCAAGACAAACAACCAGCAGCACCTGAAACTTTTATCTTTTACTGCGCTTGACATTTCTGCTGCAGTTTCTTTATTTGTTTATTTTATTAGATTATTTTTTATCAGATACAGTTTGGGAAAGTTTCACATTTTTTAAGATATTACATATGTTTTAGACAAATGATATAGTGCAATTTATATTTATGTATAAACATGAATCTAAAATATTGCATACTACATTTAGGTTAAATATCCATCCATCCTTCATTCATTCATAAATCTTTATTCAGTATACATAAGGCAGTTGCTAGACTCCATGAAGGAGTACAAAGATGAATCAGACACAAATTTACTCTCATTTTCTCTACTAAAATTATTGAAAATATAATGTTATATAGGTAGCTAAATGGGGGAGTTGATGGAGAATAGAATGATAAAAACAAATGTGGCAAAATATTAACAATTGGCAAATTTTGGGTGAAATATATAAAGGAGTTCTTTGTATTGTTGAGTTTTTGTGTATGTTAGATACCATTTAAAATTTTTTGAGTGTTTGCTTTAAAAAAAAGTAGCTCAAATATTTATGGGACTAAGGGTTTGCAATGTTTAGGCTCCTACTCAGTTATGGGGACTATACTTCAAGATTCTTTTTTACCTCCCCTTATTATTGCTAGAACCATTTTTTAAACTGGGGGGGGCACTTGATAAATGTCTAAACATTGAGCCCTTCTTTTTTTGGAACCCCAACTTTCAGGCAGTATTTCTTCAAATTAGACCATAAAACTATAGTAAACTGTATGCACAATACCCAAGAAAAAAATATGCAAGAGACAACTTTGTAAGCAAATGTCTCAACAGCTAATGGCTGCGGATTTGGACTGATCTCTTTTGCCATCTACTCTCACTTAAAACTGTCCAGCTTCACTCTCAAACTGCAGGCAAGTTGAGATCTGGGCATTTATCTTTCTCACCTTTCTATGTTCAGCAGAGACAGTTGGGTATAGTAAATATTTGTTGGCTGCATGAATGATTGAACAACTATGGATTCAACTATGTTTCTGCCAAAGATCTTCAAATTGGTTTTCCTTAGTTTGTTTCTCAGACTAAGGTGCTGATGTTCATGCGGCTGAATTAGCCCAGAGTGTAACATTTGATCTTCATGATTCTTTATGATAGGCTTTCTAGTTAGAACTGTAATGTACAAACTTCTTTAGGAAATGGCACACAAGGAATTTGTCAAAAGGAAAGCAGATTTGAAATCTAGAGACTATTAGTAGTCAGCGAACCTATTTAGAACATGCTTAAGGACTTAATGAGTCTGATTATGTCTCTTTAAAATTACAAGCCCTATGTTATGTAGATATGTCTCAAATGGCATCTGAAGAAAAATATAAACGGCATCCAAGGAGATGAAAGGCACTTCTGGACTTGGAAAACCGCTCCAGCTCGGTAACACTATTGGGAGTCATCTAAATTCATACCTATTATCACTTAAGTGAACACTGATGCTGCTACTGGATCGTACACAAATATTCAGATTTTTGTTTTCCTCGTCACTCTGAAGGTTATCTCTCTGGTTGCACTCAAAATCAGGTGACAACTATTTCCCATGATGCTTTAAGGGCTGTCAAGCTGTCCATCAAGCTGTCACTTGACCAATCGTTCCCATGGTTCTTTTAGACTTCCAGTATGATAAATTGAAAGGCACTATTATCTGTTTGTTGTGAAGGGGACCTGTTTGGGCTTTGATAAGATATCACTACTCCCAGGTGAGGGGTGGCTGACAGCACGTCAAGGCAAAACAACACGTAGAAACACTGAACAGAGGAGCTCAGGTTTACAAACATCTGTTGTCATTATTTATTACTTTTCTTTGGGTTTAAGTGTTTGACTCATCTTTAGATAATTCAGGAACAGGTATTTCACTTTCTGGCTTGCAAATAACAATTGCTGCTCTTTTCATCTTAAAGAATCTTAAAATTGATGGTACATCTGCATTCCTTTTGGATTTCTGGTCCACATGCTTTTTGCCTTGCAGCCAACAAGTTCTGTTTCCTGCTCATACCATCATTTACCTTTTGTAAAAAGTACCTGAGAATAAATACTTTTCACTGTAACAAATAAATTAATTTTGAATTTTGGTGTTTAGATATAGTAAGATTAATTACTTATGCCTAAGAGGTCATTATTAATGTACCCATGAACAAGAAATATTAGCTGGTTTTAGTGTTGGCATGTATTTGTTTATATTTCAGTATTGATAAAATTAATGAGTTCAGTATTTCAAGAGAAATAAGCTTTGTGATTTACATGCAGAACTTCACTTTTAATTGCTGTGAATTGTACTAAAAATCCCAAAACTTGAATTTCCACACAGGAACATGAATGGGGGAAAGGTATCATCTTCAGTGGACCAGGTTGCAGTCAGGATGGGGATAAGGAAACCTATTTGTAAAGTCAGGGGAGGGTTGTAAGCAAAAGCTTTGTGAAGAAAATCTGTCTGGAAAGTGGGTATATTTTAGTAGAGGTACAGAATAAACCTTATGTTTAGGATTTAATTTTTTGAACTTATATATAGAAATAGGAGTTATACTTAGGTATTAAAAACTGAATTCTTGAAACCTTACTACATGTAAATATAATTTTTCACTCCTATTTTACTCTCTTTTTTGTGATTGTCCTTTTTTTCTTCTTTTCCTATGTCTCTAATGATATGTACTGACATTTTTTTATTTGTTTTTATGGTGCTGGAGATTGAATCCAGGGGCATTTTATCTCTGGGCTACACTATCAGGCCTATTTTAGTTTTAATTTTGAAACAGGGTCTCACTACATTGCTGAAGGTTTTGCTAAATTGCTGAGGCTGGCCTCGAACCTGCAATCCTCCTGTCTTAGCCTCCCAAGTACTGGGACTATAGGTGTGTGCCACCATGCCTGGCTCAGGGTTTTTTTTTTTTTTAATGTGGCTGGGTCCTTACATGCTATCATTATATGAAAAACTGAATGTGCCCTTTGGAGATCACTTAGGGAAAATATTCTGTTGTTGTTTATTGTGGTTTTCAGCAGAATAAGAGTACTAGAGTTAGTTGCTAACATCACCACCTTGTGTACAAATATTTTTTTGCATGCAGATTCCTAATGTCATTAAGCAGTATTGTAATTTCATTACGTGGTAATGCAGCACTTCGATTACAGACAACATTTAAATCATTTTGTAATTCAGAATCTGAAAAAATAAATCAAGGTTTATTTTTAGTCCTTTGTAATTAGTTAACCATCAAATACTCCACTGCACTCATGTAAGAAACAAAAATGCCCCGGAGACCTTACAAACTGGGATTCCTCAAACTACTCTAAAGCAATGACTCAGGAATTCTGAGTAAAAATGGAAAAGAAAGAATCAAATTTCCTAAAGATTCGCACTGCTGTCCACGGTGCCTACAGCCAGTGTCATGAGCTTCTGATCTGCGAGTCCCTAACTCTTCACACATTTATTCACTAGGATATTTTTAGCTTGACCAACAGACTAATGTTAGACATGATTACTTACTTGGAAGTATCATTTGAGTGTCTGTCCAAAGATGGGGAGAATCTCGAGGTTCTGAATGTCAGCTTTTTTCCTAGTGGCTTTTGGCATGTCAGAGCTCCAGAGCAAGTTTTACATTTTCAATAGTCCTTGGAGATCGATGAAGTTAAATGGACTGGATTCCACCACTTTTCCAAAAAGAAGTACCTTGCAGTCCAACGAAGGAGGCAGTGGCTACAGGAGAAGGACCAGAATATCCAATAAATTTGACACAGGTCCCAGAGGAAACAAATAAATGTATTCCCAGTTATTCCTTCTCTCACAATAACAATTTCAGTCTATTTATAGAAAAAAAATTTCCTCTTTTTGTGTGTATGTGTATGTGTATGTGTATGTGTGTGGTACTGGGGATTGAACTCAGGGTCTTTTACCTCCAAGCTATACCCTAGCCTTTTAAAAATTTTATTATGCCAGTTGTGGTGGCACACGCTTGTAATCCCAGTACTTGGGAGGCTGAGACCAGAGGATCTGGTTTGTGGCCAGCCTCAGCTACTTAGTGAGACCCTCCGCAACTTCGTGAGACTGGTTTCAAAATAAAGAATAAAAAACGGGGCTGGGGGTGTAGCTCAGAGGTAGAATGCCCCTGGGTTCAATCCCTAGTACTGCAAAAAAATTTATTATGATAATGATTATTTTTATTAGTTTTTGGTATTGGAGGTTGAACCCAGGGGCATTCTACCTGCAAGCTACACCCTCAGCCCTATTTTTTATTCTTTATTTTGAAACAGGGTCTCACTAAGTTGCAGAGGCCTCACTAAGTAGCTGAGGCTGGCCGCGAACCTGGATCCTCCTGTCTCAGCCTCCCAAGTACTGGGATTACAAGCATGTGCCACCATGCCCGGCTTGCGTTAACCTTTTTAATAGTTTCTCTCTGTTTTGGTTAAGTGAACTTATTTTGAAAATTTTCACTCATATAGTAGTAAAATAGGAACTTGTTATTAGCTATTGAGAGTAGCAGCCAATGCTTCTTGTACTAATAGAGTATAGGCTATGTCATGGTTTCCAAAGTAGAAAAACTATTTCTTTTGTGTCAACAGCAATCCTATGAGATTGGTAAAGCCAGGTTCCCAGTTCACAATCACACAGAGTTATTAGTAAGTCTTCTGATTCTTACTTCAGTGTTATGTCCTCCACTCTTGCCTTTTGGGACTAGCATAGTACTATACTAATACAGGTATTAGGAATTAAGACTATGTTGCTAGAAGCTTGACCCATTTTTGGAGGAAGCCTATCTGAATAGGATCCTGTGCTGGACAGTCACTCTGGCGCCATGCTGCCAAACACAGAAGAAGGAGCTCACCACTTACCCCTTATGTTCTTAACTTATAATCAAACAGAGTCATTATGAAAGGCTGTTTCATTTAGATCTGATGAATGAATGTGTGCACACTTATATACATGCTCAATATGTAGAACTTGTGAGACACCTAATGATTTATGAATCACAAAAGTTTTTGAAATGTACCTAAAAGGAATAAAACTCCATAAACACTTTCTTACGGATATTATTTTTGAAGGCTTCAGGCTTTTGTGCAGGTGTTATTTAGTTAACATTAAACAATTACTTCAACTGTTTGGTGTCTAGAGAGGCCAACCACTTAAGATCTTTGGAGGGGGAATGTGAACTTTCAAAATCTTCAGAAGTCTGGTGAATGGTTTCCCTTCAAGCTGTATCTACTCATGTCAAGGAGTGTGACCAAACTGAATAAAACTATAATTTAAAGTTGAGATTCATTAATATGTTCACCTTTTTGATTGGCTACTCACATTTCTAAAATGCTGCAACAGAAGTGAAAAATAATATTGACACATTTTAAGAAAAATAACTTTTGAGATTACAAAAATAGGACAGATTACACCTTTGTATGTGTGAGTGTATGTGTGTGGTACTGGGGATGGAACCCAGGGGCCTTCTATCTCTGGGCTATACCCCCAGACCTATTTTATTTTTTATTTGGAAACCGGGTCTCACTAAGTTGCTGAGAGCCTCATAAGTTGCTGAGCTGGCTTTGAACCTACGATCCTCCTGTCTCAGCCTCCTAAGTACTAGGATTACAAGCGTGCACTACCACACCCAGCCAGAATACACCTTTTAAAAATACCATTTCAATTTTTTAATTTCACAAGACAATAAACAAATACTACTTTTTCCAAAAGATTCAGAGAACAAAACAGACTTCTGTAGGACACAGCATAGCTAACTGTTCTCCTTGGCAAATATTCGAAATCACTTGTATGCTGAGGCATTAGAAAAATTCCACTTGATGAGAGATGAAGTTGAACAAAGCCATTGCTACTTACAAGAAAGAAGTAAACAGTGGAATTTGAGCTAAGCTAACTTCATTTCTCAAACTCAAAATCAGAACAGAGTTCTCCACATGAACAACTTGGTGAAGTGCATGAGGCTGTCTAGTTTCTTTTTATGCATCAAGCCTAAAAAATAAATAAATAAAGGGAGAAAAGGATTCTTCTCTGTTGGTCTCCTGTGTAAAATTTCTTCTCTTATCATCCCATCTAGTCATATCTTTCTGCAGTTTGAATTACCCTCTTTTCCTCAGACTGGTAAGGCAGTAAAAGGATGTTTGTTCTGCTAATTAACTTTATTACCCTGATAACTCCCTGCAGCCTTTGACGAAAACAATTACCGTTACTTCTTTTTCCCCCCACTGGCAAAAAAAAAAAAAAAAAAAGAAAGAAAGAAAAAAAGAAAAAAAAGACTATTAATTAGAAAGGAGGCCCAGGTCCCTGCCATGTTATCCTGCCACGTTCCCAGGCCCTCGAGCAGGATAGCATTACATTGTCAGTAGTAATTTAGCTCTCATCTGTCTCTGCTAATTATTGTCACATTCATCAAATTCATCAACAAAAGTGCTCTCAGAAGGATTGCATATTTGCAGTTAATACAGCATAAACTGGTATTACCCATCACCACATTTGTGATGATGAGAGGGACACAACTTATTCATCCCTAATTAGAGCAAGCTGGGTAATTAATTATGCATTCCGCCTTATTACTTCTGAGTTCCCAGATATTGTTTGTCTAAAAAGGGGGAGAAAGCAGGAGAGAGAAGCCTGAAAATACAAAAAAAAAAAAGGGTGATGTGTTTTGTCACATGCGCCATGCCATAATTCCCACCTGACAAACTAGCTGAATCAGGGGAAAATTGCGAGTTGTCAGCAACAGAATAAACTGCTGTAAGAGCTGATTAATGATCAGCACCTGTGACAGGTGCTGTACGGGACTGTAAACTTGGTTTGATTAACAGTCACTGGACGAATAAATATTAGTGACAGTCAGCAGAGAGCAAGTTTGCTTGTTTTCTTCCCTGTTAACAAATCGCACGCATTAAAGTTATTGATATTTCTATCTGAGACTCCATTTTTTTGTAGTTATGTGGCAACATTGGCAGTGAGTTTTAATGGATTGTGTTTGTTTCTGTTCTGTTATTTTATTTCAGAACTAAAATTGTATTTTGACAAGATGACCGTAGGGGTTTAAATCCACCAGGTGTGGAAGAAAAGACTAAAAAAAAAAAACAGGATTCATACTTGGCTTAATTTATGCTCACCTGCTAGTAATCTGTGTGTATTGCATATATATGCATATATACATACACATGCATATATTCATTTATATCTATTTACACATATGTACAATAACTATGAAGGAATGTTCATGCTAAAAACATAGGCATAAACTTAAAATGTGTGATGTTCACTGTTTTTAAATTTCTAATTGTTTTTTTTCCCTTCGAGTTGGATATTTTCCCTGAAAATATTGACTGAGTTCTTCCATCCCCATGTCTCAATCCAGAATTGAAGGGACCATTTTCCCCAGGCAGCCATTCAAAACTGCTGCCAGCTTGACTGCTTCCTCCCATTGACCAGGTACAGATGGATAGGCCAGGGGGTGATCAGCCTCTTCCAGCCGACTGGGTGTGAACCAAGCCAAGGGTGGGTGACGGAAGGAACCCATTTTTCTTTTTTTTTCTTTCTTTTTTTAGGTTATAGTAAAAGAGAATGTTTAGCTTGACGATGGTAGATTTGAATTTTCGGATTGTGTATAGAAAGTTTAAGACCATGTGTTTTAGAATCCTAAAGCCCTGATTTCAAACTTTGGTCCTACTAACTAGCTATGAGTTTGGGTAAGTTACTTATCTGCCTGATTTTTTTGTTTCTCAGGTGTAAGTGGGGACATTTCCAACTCACACTGTAGGGTTATAGTGAGGATTAAATGAGATGATATATGTGAAGCATCCTGCCGGCATAGGCAGAACTAAATAATTAACTAATTATTTTAACACAATAATCAAATTGCCTTCAGCTTCTATTTCACATGGTGAATTGCTTTAACAACAATTAGTTATCTTTTTTCCTTCTCAGACTACAAAAAATGACAAAAATTAAAAAACAAAACAATGTTCTACTCCCTTATCCTTGAGTGAAAACCAAGGTGAGTGCTATCCCAGGGAGCAGATGTCTCAAGGTGCAACTCTGATGCTTCTCAGAGGCACAGAGGTAGGAACTGGTGGGGTAAGCCAGAGGCTAGAAGACGACCTCTGTTTGGATCCCTCCAAAATCTCCATAGAAGGCCTTCAGAAAGTTCTGGTGTGATGGTAGAGATACGATCTGAGGAATGTTTGTTTAGCACAATTCCCATATTTGGGTGGAATTGAGATAGCTAATAACCAAGCATCATCAATAAAAACAAAAATAACAGCAGCAAGCTGGGTATGGTGGTGCACGCCTGTAATCCCAGTACTTAGGGGGCTGAGACAGGAGGTTCACAAGTTTGGGGTCAGCCTCAGCAATTTAGTGAGGCCTTCAGCAATTTAGTGAGACTCTGTTTCAAAATAAGAAATAAGTCAGGTGTGATGGCACATGCTTGTAATCCCAGTACTTGGGAGGCTGAGACAGGAGTTCAAGAACAGCCTCAGCAAGTAGTGAGACTCTCATCAACCTAGCGAGACCCTATTTCAAAATAAAAATAAAATAGGGAGGTGTAGCTCAGAGGTAGAATACCCCTGAGTTAAAACCCCGGTGCCAAAAAATAAAATAAAATAAAATAAGAGTAAAATAAAATAAATAAAATAAAATAGGGGTAGGAGTGTAGCTCAGAGGTAGAATGCCCTTGAGTTCAATCTTTAGTACCACAAAAATATAAAAATAAATTAAAAAATAAATAACAGCAGCAAAGCAAATCCATTTGGGTAATTTATTATGTGTTCACTTGGGAATGAACCATCTAACTTAAAGAATGAAAGTGATGCATATACTGAGAAGCAGTGCTATGTGACATGGTTTTCAAAACAGTATTAAGAATAAGACTATTTTATTCCAGAGCATTAGGGCATCTGTGCATATTGGATCACATTTAATTCATAAAGGATCAATTCTAAAGTTAATGTATCTATAAAGTAAAAACAAAAACAAAAGGAGGCTTAGAAGCTTCAGGGATATCTAGATTGATCTTAAAAATATTTTAGAATTAGTTGTAATTGAAGAATGACAATGGTTTTTTAAATTTCTTTTTCAACAGTATTTCTAACTCACTTTAAAATTTTAAGAAGTGTGCCTTACAAAACTTTCAGAAAAATATAGCAATATTTAATAATAAAGTATACTACCCTTGTTTGGTAATCACCAAAGCAGTGGTTCTTAACTACTACACACTGAAATGACTTGGGGGAACTTATTTATTTACTTGTTTGTTATGGAGACATCAGGACTGACCACCAGAGATTCTGATTCCATGGAGCCTCAGGAGCCCCTTGTGTACTGGCATGTTTGAAAAGTTCCTCAGATGATTCTAAGATATAGATATAGGTAACTATAGCTATTTCTAAGCCTCATAGTGAGGGATAAATACATAAAATTAGAAATTTATGTAACAATGATGAAAACAGTAAAAATTCCTTTAAATTATAGAGATATTATTATGAAGTGTCTATATATATATATATATATATATATATATATAGACACTTCAAACTATATCACATGTGGGAGCTTTACAGTTATCTGAAGTTGTTACCTAAAGCATCATGATTGAAATGCTTCTGGCGGGGTTAGTTAATCCAATTAGGATTAATTAGTTAATCCCCCGCACATAAAATAAAACAAAATAAAATAGAAAAACTGAATTATACTTCATCAAGTTTGCTCAAAGCAAAAGCATCTCTCTCTCTGGAAATTCAAACAGGAAAGGTACCACTTGGCATATGGGATTTGGGGGTGGGTCAACAAGGAATGTCTGGCTTCATAGGTAACTTGACTCTACCTGAGTTTTCCATGGTTTAAAGCAAGGGTTAGCAAACTGTGTCCAGTAGGATAATCTGGATGCCTTGCAAGTGAAGAATGGTTTCTATATTTTAAGTGGTTAAAATAATTGAAAAGCTCTATTTTGTGAGAGGTGAAAATAGTATGAATTTAAATTTCAGGGTCCATCCAGAGAGTTGTATTGGGACACAATCATACTAATTTGTTTCCACATTGACTGTGGCTGCTTTTGTGCTAAAACAGCCCACAAAACCCAAGATTTACCATTTGGTTCTTTCCAGAAAAGTTTGCTTGTCCCTACTGCAAAGTAGTGTTTTTCAACATTTAGAGAGACCTGGGATATACATACAAATCACTAAGGATCTTGCTAAGATATAAATTCTGCATTGGATGTGGTGGAGCACTCCTATATTCCTAATACTTGAGAGGCTGAGGCAAGAGGATCTCAGGTTTGAGGCCAGCCTCAACAGTTTAGCGAGGCCCTTCTCAATTTAGCAAGACCCTGTTTCAAACAAAACAAAACAACAACAAAACAAAGACAAAAAACCAATAGTGCTGGGGGTATAGCTCAGAGGTAGAATGCCCCTGGGTTCAATTCCCAGCAGAACACACACACACACACACACACACACACACACACAAGAGATAAATTCTGATCGATTAGAGAATCACACTTTGAGAAGCAGGGTGCTAGACCATGACTTTCACCATAAAGGTTCAGAAGCCTGATGTCTATCTGATCAAAAGCAGATCTTTCAAGAATGGACTCACATCAACCAAGCCCACAAGACTAATGTAGAAACCTAGAAATCTAATTTATTAATCAGTTAATGAGAAATACGGTAGGACTGATGCAGAGAATTCTGTCCTCTAGACATAGCACCTTGGATTAGAGCAGGATTTTTTTTTTATAAGAAGGGAAAGGAAACAAGAGGGGACTGTGTATGTTTTGATTGTTGAATGACATCAGGTTAATACAGATGTGCTTATTTGTTTGTTGCTCCTGGCCTCAGACTGGTGATGTTTTAAAATGTTCCCGAGGAGCCTGGTGAGGTGGCACATACCTGTAATCCCAGTATGTGGGAGGCTGAGACAGGAGTTCTTCACTTTTTTTTTTTTTTTTTTTTTT